>JAUTBV010115167.1:0-13767 GCA_032361325.1 Lepetodrilus fucensis
CCACCGTCCGAACCCTGGCTTTTGCCGCCGACAAACCCGTTGGTGGTGTGTCCAGCCTGGAAGCCTTGGCAGCAAGCCAGACAGCAAGCCAGACAGCAAAGTGTGTGACAGCGGTGATTGACGCCCGCCGGAGCGAGGTGTTCCAACAACGTTTCGGTCCAGACTCCTCTGGTGTCCTTGTGCCCCTGGATGAGCCGACCTATGGCCCTCCCGAAGAGATGGTCGCGGCCGTTCAAGACGACGACATGATTGTGGGCGACGGCGCCGACCGCTACGCCGACGTCTATGGCCAGCGGGCCGGTGCCACTCACATGGTTGGGGTCGAGCCAATGGCCGAGCACATCGCTCGACTGAGTCTCGACCGCCCGGGCGTTCCTGGCCCATCCGTGGTGCCCGTCTACCTACGCGATCCCGATGTGAAGGTCAATATCAAGACCAGGCACAATACGTGAGTGGCGTCGCCAACAAGGCTGCGGGTCTGCCCGAGACGATTGCTCTCGGTGTCCTGGGTCAAAGCCACATCGAGGCGGTGGCCGCGCTAGAAGCGCTGGTTTCTCCCGAGCCGTGGTCAGCCAAACTGTTTGCTGGCGAGCTGGAGGTTCACACTTCAGTGCGGAACTGGATCGTGGCTCACTCGGTTCCCGAAGATGCTCATCAAGCTGGAGAGAACGAACCGAAGCTGATTGCTTTCGGCGGCATGATGTTCGCTGATCATGAGGGTCATCTTATGAATATCGCCGTTGACCCCGACCATCAGGGCCAGGGTCTGGCAACCGCGATCCTGCTGGAGCTCACCCGCGACGCTGTCGCCCGCGGTATCACCGATCTCACCCTCGAAGTTAGAGCCAACAATCAGGAGGCTGGTGCCCTGTATCGCCGCTTTGGCTATGGACCGGTCGGAGTACGAAAGGGTTACTACGTCGATGGTGAAGACGCCTTGATCATGTGGGCCCATGATGTTGACGGCAAGGCTTACACCGAACTGCTTTCCGGTATCGAGGCACGAGTCATCCAAACATTGGCCGCTGCCAGAAGGACTGAATCGTGACCGTCTTGCTTGCCATCGAAACCAGCTGTGACGAAACGGCGGTCGCCATTGTTCGTGATGGCACCGAGGTGCTGGCCAACGTTGTTTCCAGCCAGGTCGAGATCCACGCCGAGTTTGGTGGAGTCGTTCCCGAGGTTGCCAGCCGAGCTCACTTGGCCATGCTGGAACCAGTACTGGCTCAAGCCTTGTCCGACGCTGGCATGACCGGAGCCGATATTGATGCGGTTGCCGCCACTCACGGCCCCGGCCTGATTGGTGCCCTGCTCATTGGCGTGAGTGAGGCCAAGGCTCTGGCGTTGGCGTGGGACGTTCCCTATGTCGGCGTGAACCATATGGAAGGCCACCTTTTTGCCACCTTCCTGGAACGGCCAGACCTTGAGCTGCCCCTGATCGTGTTGCTGGTCTCGGGTGGTCACACCCTGATTGTGCATCTGCAAGCCCTCGGGCAATACACCATCCTTGGCTCGACAATCGACGACGCGGCCGGTGAGGCCTTCGACAAGGTTGCCCGCTATCTGGGCCTCGGCTATCCCGGTGGCCCGCGCATTGATGCGCTGGCCAAGGAAGGTGACCGTGAAGCCATCGTCTTCCCTCGTGGGATGCTGCATGACGGCTTGGACTTCTCCTTCAGTGGGATGAAGACGTCGGTCATCAACTATGTGCGCAAGCACCGTGAGGCTGACAATGCGGACCTGGCTGCCGGTTTCCAAGAGGCCGTAGTTGATGTGTTGGTGACCAAGGCCATGCGAGCGGCCGAGCAGGTCGGGGCCAAGGGTGTGTGCCTTGGGGGAGGGGTGGCCGCCAACTCGCGCTTGCGTGAGCGATTTGCCGAAGAAGCTGGGGCCCGCGGGTTGCAATGTTTGGTTCCTGATCGAGCCTTCTGCACCGACAACGCGGCCATGATCGCCGCCGCCGGACACTGGCGCTTGCAAAACGATGGCCCAACTGGCCTAGACGACGGTGCTTCACCCAGCCTCCGCCTGCCCATCCTCTGACACTGCCGTTCTGGCACCGGTAGAGCACGTATATCGAGGCTCTGCCGGTGCCAGCACGGTTGTTGGGCCGTCGAGCAAGGATCCAGTGGCTGTCGAAGCAGTACGGCGTTCTCCGTCCATCGTGTTGACATCAGACCCGGATGACTTGAGTCCGTTGTTGGAGGGCTACCCCGCGGTATCGGTCCAGGTGACCTGGACACACTTCGGAACTAGCGGAGAGCCTCAACGAGGGCACTGATGTCGGGAAGTCGGGAGTGCTCGAAGGAAGCGTGCTGGTCGAACGGGTCCAGCTGGACCATCTGCATTCCCGCATTGGCCGCCCCGACCACGTCGGCGTGCACGGTGTCACCGATGTAGAGGGCATTGGCCGGATCGACATCAAGGGCGTACAAAGCTGGTGCCATGATCATTGGGTCGGGCTTGGCCACACCGACCAGTGAGCTGTCAATGATGGCGGCAACCTTGGGCAAAGGGCCACCGGGTAGGACCTGGCAGACCCCGTAATCACGCATCTGTTCGGGTGCTGTCCCGTTGTTATTGGAAACAATCGCCACGGGCATGCCGCTGGCGGCCAGGCGATGGAAGGCAGCGATGTTCTCTTCATGGGCCCAATCCCAACTGGTGCGGATGGCCTGCTGGACCGACTCGACAGGAACCTCCAGAGCGTCGGCATAGCCCTGGTCGTAGTGAGTCCAGAAGTCGCCGTGGTGTTCGCGGGCGTCCGCGCCCAAACGGGATAGAGCGAAACAGCCTCCGTGATGAGCGCGGCGGAATCGCGCAAAATCGTCCTCGCCCGCCTCACCCTCCTCACCCAGAGCGGTGCGAACAGACTCGTAGTGGGGGTAGAGGAAGATGCCGCCAATGTCGAAGATGACTGCGGATACGGACCCAGGATCAAACGTCATCAAAACAGTTTGCCGCCGATTGACCCTTGAACGGCATTGTGTCGAATGACCCATGTTGGCCGTTCGGGTTGGAGCTTACGGAGTGGCGCCCTACCATTAGCACTCGTCATAAGAGAGTGCTAATCCAACGGAGTCTACTGCATGAACTTGCAACCACTTGAGGACCGGATCATTGTCCGGCCCGCCGCCGCTGAAGCCACCACGGCCAGCGGACTTGTTATTCCCGATACCGCCAAAGAGAAGCCGCAGCAGGGCGAAGTTCTTGCCACCGGAGCTGGCCGTCGGTCCGAAAGCGGAGATCTCATCCCCATGGATGTCTCTGACGGAGACACCGTCGTCTACTCAAAGTACGGCGGAACCGAAATCACCATCGAGGGCGAAGACCTCCTGATTCTCAACGCTCGCGATGTACTCGCGATCGTGAAGTGAGCTGATAAACCATGGCAAAAGAAATCAAGTTTGATGATGAGGCGCGTCGCGCCCTCGAAGCTGGCGTAAACCAGCTGGCCAACGCAGTCAAGGTCACCCTTGGCCCCAAGGGACGCAATGTTGTCCTCGACAAGAAGTTTGGCGCCCCGACAATCACCAACGATGGTGTTTCCATCGCTCGTGAAATCGAGCTCGAAGATCCCTTCGAGAACATGGGTGCCCAACTGGTCAAGGAAGTTGCAACCAAGACCAACGACGTCGCCGGTGACGGAACCACGACGGCTACCGTTCTTGCCCAGGCTCTCATCAAGGAAGGCCTCCGTAACGTAGCTGCTGGCGCCAACCCCATGAGCCTCAAGAAGGGCATCGAGGCTGCTGTCGGCGCCGCTGTGGCCGCTGTGGCCAAGAACTCCAAGATGATCGAGGACAAGGAGCAGATTGCTCAGGTTGCCTCCATCTCCGCCGCTGACACTGCTGTTGGTGACGTTCTGGCCAACGCCATCGACAAGGTCGGCAAGGATGGTGTTGTCACCATCGAAGAGTCCAACTTGTTCGGTATCGAGCTCGACTTCACCGAAGGTATGCAGTTCGATAAGGGCTACATCAGCCCCTACTTCGTTACCGATGCCGAGCGTCAAGAAGCCGTGCTCGACGATCCGTACATCCTGTTCAGTCAGGGCAAGATCTCCTCCGTTCAGGACATGCTTCCTGTACTTGAGAAGGTCATGCAGAGCGGCAAGTCGCTCCTCATCATCGCTGAGGACATCGACGGCGAAGCCCTGGCAACCCTGGTTGTCAACAAGATTCGTGGCACCTTTGCTTCCGTCTCAGTCAAGGCCCCTGGCTTTGGTGAGCGTCGCAAGGCCATGATGCAAGACATGGCCATCCTTACCGGTGGACAGGTCATTGCTGAAGAGGTCGGACTAAAGCTGGACGGGGTCACCCTCGACATGCTCGGAACGGCCCGCAAGGTCATCATCACCAAGGACAACACCACTATCATTGAAGGCGCCGGCGATTCCGACGACGTCGAGGGTCGTGTAAGCCAGATCAAGGCCGAGATCGAGAACACCGATTCTGACTGGGACCGCGAGAAGCTGCAGGAACGTCTGGCCAAGTTGGCCGGTGGCGTTGCTGTGGTCAAGGTCGGCGCTGCCACCGAGGTCGAGCTGAAGGAAAAGAAGCACCGCATCGAAGACGCTTTGTCTGCGACTCGCGCTGCTCTTGAAGAGGGTGTTGTCGCCGGTGGTGGTACCGCTCTTATCCGAGCCATTCCAGCCGTCGAGAAGATCATTGCTGATCTCGATGGTGACGAAGCAACTGGAGCCCGCTCCGTCTTGCGTGCACTTGAAGCCCCAGCCCGTCTCATCGCCGACAATGCCGGTCTTGAGGGTGCTATCTGGGTCCAGCGTGTGCGTGAGGTTAAGGGCAACAAGGGACTGAATGCAGCCACTGGCGAGATTCAGGACCTGATGAAGGCTGGTATCACCGACCCAGCCAAGGTGACTCGCGCTGCTCTGCAGAACGCCTCATCTATTGCTGCTCTTGTTCTTACTACCGAAGCTCTCGTGGCCGACAAGGTCGAAGAGGGTGGAGGCGCAATGCCACCAATGCCTGACATGGGCGGTATGGGCGGAATGATGTAACAATCCTTGCTTTCCCCAATCGGGGAATCAAAGACTTGTACGAAGAGGCCAGCCTTTCGGGGCTGGCTTCTTCGCTGTTTTGGAATGTTGCGCGGTACCAAGTATTGGACTACCTCGAAGCTCGGGAAGCAAGATCTTTCGATACGAATGGCTCGAGCCAGAGCAGAGGACAGCTCCGCTGTGTTCAGCCTTTGCTTGTCGTTGTGCCAGGATTGATGTTGTGAACTCATTTCTCTATCTGTATTGCCTTGACCTGACCGAAATGCGCAGTTTCTATGGCGATACCCTTGGCTTGGAGGAAATCTACTTCTCCGATATTGAGAGAACGGTGGGTTATCGGGTCGGCTCTCTACAGCTGGCGGTACACGAGGACAGCGATACGGAGCAAGTCGCCGGTTGGGCCAAGCAGCTGGGATGGGATGGTGGGGATGGAGCCCAACCAAGTTGGGGATTTGAGCTACCCGCTTACACCTTTGGACAGGTCGTGGTGAGTCTCCTGGCCTCTCCATCTCCCTCCCGCAACGCGTTGCCTGAGTGGGTCGGCTACTGGAGCTTTCCGGTCCAAGACCCCATGGGCAACACCGTCGAGATCTCGACCCCCGATCGTGCCGCCTGGACTTGAGTGAGCCTCATCGATGCTGTGGTCGGTCGGGACCCGTCGTTTCGCCTGGCTTGGAGTGGTGTGATGGACCAGGACAAGAGATTCGCCGAGGATGTCAGTCTCTGGGACCACGGGGCCGACAGGTTTCGTCGATCTGTCTCCATTGGTGGGCTCATCGTCGCGGTGCTTGGTGCAGTCGTTGCTGGTATTGGAGCATTCTTTGCGGGCCGCACTGGCGTCTCGAACCTCGCTCTGCTCGCCCTCGGCATGGTTACAGCCGGACTAGGGCGGTGAAGCGTTCTACGGCTTTTCTGGCCACGGCGCACAACCGCACCGGGAAGGCGGAAGCTGGTAACCGACCAGTCACTGACTCTCGGAGTTTCCATTCTGGCCCGCGGCGACCGCCACGCCAAGTCCAACCGCGGCACCGAAGGAGTGAGACAGAGCCGTGCCCGTACCCAAGCCCACTGGTGACAAGATAATGAGGTCGATCATCGAGCTGACGGCCAACACCGCGAGGAGCCATTTCCGGGTCTGTTTCGTACTGACTACGGCCAGGGCAGCCCAGATGCCCCACGTCCCATTTGAAGGGGCGATGTCGTAGTTCCACTCGGGGTTCGTCCCAAAGAGAATGAAGTGTTCAAAAAGTAGGGTTGCACCATTGGCCAGGCTGTAGACAAGGATGACCATTCGAGCCCCAACTCGTCGCTCGTAGGCAAAAGGGATAACGAGCGTCGGAATGGTGCCGATGGTGACCAGCCAGTCTCCTCCGAAAAGGGCCATTGAATAGCTTCGCCACAGCCATGACCACTGGGGGCGCTCACTAAGGTCGACTCCTACCGCTAGTGACGCTTCGACTGGGTCCCATTGAGCGACTAGAAGTGACCACAATGAGCAGATGGTGAAAGCTCCAAGCCAGACCAAGGAAAGCGCCGGGAAGTGAGTCCCAGGAAACCAGATCCATGGGAATCCGCGATTCGAAGGCCTCATTGGGGATCGGCGGATACTGACTCAGATGGAGTGGACAGCGTTGCCGTCGGTATGGCCTTCGTGATCAAGAACTCTGAACCGGCAATCCACTGAGCCAACCGCCGACGCCAACCGATCTCGAAAGAAGCCTCTAGCTTGGCTGCAGCCCGCAGGACGCCCAGAGCATCTCGAGTTGATGCGAAGGCGGCGTAGCGCGGGATCCAATCGGGTCCAAACTTGTCGTTGAAGCTATACAACGAGTCCAGGTAGAACGACTTTCTCACGCTCTCGGGAAGGGCGGTGAGGGCTCTGGACAAGGCCGAGGAGTCACCGTCTGTTGCGGCCAACGGAGCGAAGTTCAGGCTGATTGTGCGCCTTCCGTGATAGCGAGTGATCTGGATGGTGTTGACCAGCAGGAATTCGTTGGTCCCGTTTGGAGCCTCTTTGGTTCTTCGCATCATGTCCAGTGAGTAGCTGTTCTGGTTGTAGACAGGCACGAAGCTGATGTAGGCCACCACCCGAGGAAAGCCAGCTGGGTCATCTTGCAAGGCAACGGAGAAGGCCGCGTCGCGGTCGGCAAACTCGGGGAGCCTGCTCAGCGTCATTGAGAAACCGCGTTCTGCTGCTCCCGCGCCAAACTCGTTCAGCCACTGTTCGTCCAGCTCCTGCATCTGGGAGTAGATGTGGCCGGGAACATCTTCCATCCGGTAAAAGGCGAAGCGCACACCCTTGGCCTCAACCGCCCGAAGGGCACGTCGAAGCCCCGAACTGTCTGGGCCATCGAGGGAGAAGTCTTCGACCCGGACCGAGGCCTCCTCTCCAAGCTTGACGGTATGTAGGCCACGTTCTTCCAGCAGGGTGGCGAGATCAGAGCTGACAGCCCAGAAGGCGACATCGAGCCCCTGCGATTCCATTTCTTTGGTGAAGTCGTCGAGAAGAGGGCCACGATTCTCCGAAGCACAGACCGGGTTTCCTGAGACCAAGGCGAGTCCGTTGGCAACGTCGTAGCCGATCAGGCCCTTGTCCTGCCAGACAAATTGGCGCTTCTTGTTGTTGAGAATGAAGTAGTCGAGGCTGTCTGACCCGTGGTTCTGAAGGATGCGTTTTGCCTCGGCTGCCTCTAGGCGCACTCGGTCGGGCCGCAAGGATCGCAGGAGCCGGAAGAGGAGGACCGCCCCAGCGAGCACCAGCAGGCCGACGGCCACGAGTTGGAGACGGCCGAGGTTGTCGATCGAGCCAGCATCGTTGGTGGCATCGAACGAGCGAAGTTGGGTCCAAGAGGTCGACAAGATCCACCGGGCGATGAGGACGTACCCACCGATAATCGCAGCAATCGTGCTCAGGAATGATCGATAGACCGAGGCATTCATCAGGTGGGAGCCCCGAACCCGATAGCGGTGACGGGTCAACACGAGAGAGAAAACCAAGATGAGGTTGATGATGAGTGATGACCAGTTGAGGGCCGAGCCTTCCCCTGAAGTCTCAACCGCAGATAGGGGCGCCCAGCTGAGAAGACTAAAGATCAGGAGAAGGCCGATCGACAGAGCCCAGATATCTCGTCGCCGTTGGTAGAGACCGATAGCAAGCAGAACAAGGGCAACCCCAAAGAGCGGCACAAAGAGGTCGACCAGAGAAATACTGACATCTGAGTCTTCGTTGAAGAACCAAGAGATGGCGGCAACACTGAGCATGACTCCGATCGCCAGATAGATCAGGCCAACAAGGGCGAACAAGGTTGGTACAAAGTTGGCCATGAGGGACTTTGCGATGCGAGAGATGAGGCTTGGTATTGCTTTCATGACTGCCCCTGTTTGTTTGATTGCCTGGGTTCGCATGTCTTCCTAGAAGGGGGGAAGTCGATGAGCCCGGTACCGGTTCGACTCAAGTTCGATGTTGGGGTAGATCTGGCGGTTGACGGGATTGACGAAGTGTTTGGTTGAAGGAAACGGAACCCCTTCTCGGGCGGAGACTCCCTCAAGGAACCAGAAGTTTCTTTCGCTGTGTCCATACCCCGAAGTTGGAGGCATGCCGTACTCCAGCATCTCGATGAAGTCGATATCCAACATCTGTGCTTCGTCATCCCCGGAGTCACGCATGGCCTGTTGCTCGGTGAATCGGTTGAGTTGTTCGATTGGGTCATTGAGCTCGGAATATCCGTTTCCTAACTCTGATCCGCCGATGAGAGGGTGGAATCGTTGGGTGATCTTGTCGTCCTCACAGACCTTGGCCAGCGGCGATAGGAAGGTGGGCTCATGGACCATGAAAGCTGGTCCGCCAATGGTTTTGCGAATGGCCTTCCAAAGAAGATCGATGCCCCGGTTGGTATTAATGGTGTCTTGGTCGAAGTCGATCCCGTTCTGGTTGAGGCAAGACGTGATCTGTTCCAGGGAGGTGTCGAACACATCAATGTCGTAGCGCTCAGCGATAATTGATGCGAACTCGATGATCTCCCAGTCTGCTGACAAGTCAACTTCAAAGCCGCGAATGGTGAACTGCTGGGTCCTCCACACTTCTTGGGCGACGTAGCGAAAGAGGTCCCGGACCAGATTCATCCCGTCTCGGTAGTCGGCGTAGGCCCAATACACCTCCATGGCGATGTGTTCGGGGAGGTGCTCATCGCTCATCCCCTCATTCCGGAAGCGTGGGCCTATTTCATAGACTCGTTCATAGCCCGCTCCGATGAGACGCTTGAGATACAGCTCCTGGCTTATCCGCAGATAGAACTCGGTATCGATGGTTGCCATGTGGGTCACGAACGGGTTGGCGTCGGCTCCGCCGGTGGTGTGCTCAAGTACCGGGATATTCATCTCCAGGAACTTTCGCTCAGCAAAGAATCGGCGATGAGCGTCCCAGAAGCGGGCACGACGCTCATACCGGTCTTGAACCTCCTGGTTCACAGCGATGTCCAAGTAGCGGCGACGTACCTTGTCTCCCGGATCGGTGAAGCGGTGGGGCAGGGGCCGTATCGACTTGGCGTACATATGGAGAGCGGTTACCAGGACGGACCGTTCTCCGCTTTTGCTTGTAACTAGCGTTCCTGTTGCTCCCACAAAGTCGCCAGGATCAACGAAGTCTTCGATGAGGGAGAAGTCCAGACTTGAATCGGCAGTATTGGCCTCGGGAATGACCGATGCGTCGACCATCAGCTGGATGTGTCCTGACTGGTCCTTCAGGTCACAGAAGATCAACTGACCAAAGTTGCGGATATGTCGGACTCGGCCAGCAACGCTCACGGTTGCCCCGCTGCTTGCCAGCATCTCGAAATCGGAAAGGATCTCGGTCGCTGTATGGGATCGTTCAGATGCTGCCGGGAAGGGTTCGAAGCCGAGTTCGCGTAGCTCGGTCAGCTTCTGAACGCGAAGCTCTCGTTGTCGAACGAGGCCGGATTGGCGCTCCACTGATTCGTGCCTGTCGCCCAAATCGGCATCTTTACTTGCTTTGTCTTCCTGCATCAGGATGTCGATTCCGGCCGCTTACGGTTGTACTCCTGAGCCTGGATGCGGCTGGGGCGAATCGCCACTGTCTTTTGGCTATTTCCGCTTGGTCTTTTGGTGGTGTCCAGGTGGAGGTGACGTGGCTACACCTTCACTGAGAACCCAGGCGGACCCGGATTGGGCTCGGACCTAGCAAGACGTGATTGTCCGTAAGAGACTGGCTGCTGCCGTCAAGGTTGAACACCGTGTTGGCGTGACTCGGCACCATGTAGTCCAGGGTGTTGGATCGAAGATCAGGCTTCCATAAGATCAGCGATGTCTCCCCGTTCTTGTTGATCACGATCTGATAGACCTTCCCAGCATCAATGCTGACGCTGACCACAGTTGCTCCTGCCATCCAGTTAGATACGGAGGCAAACGCAACCCCTGGCTCCAGAATCTCCCTTGTCGATGGCTCAAACATCTGGATGTCATCACCAACTATTCCTTCCCAAGTGTACCAGGCGAAGTTTTCCTGCCCAGAGATGAGGGGGATAAGGAAGGCACGGGCGGCAGCGCCGAGCCGCTCATCACGAGTCGATGAGGTTTGATCGAGTCCAACAATGGCTCCTTCGGTGATCCAGATCTCCTTGGAAACGCCGTGGGAATCGAGCACGGCCTGGAACTGGTTCACCGTATGCCTATGGGCTTCTGGTGTTGGCAGGGCAAGACGGTTCGTGACCTCATCATTGATTGCGCTATAGAGGTGAACCCCATAGCCGTCGACGTATTGGTCACCACCGGCCGCCATGAACTTCTCGAACTCGGTGACTCCGTATTGGGTGTAGTTCGGGGCCAACACAATGGCATTGGGATCATTGGCCTTGATGGTCTGATAGGCCAAGCGGCTGAGCTCAATCAGATCGACAACATCACCAGTGAACATGCCATTCAGATCGACCTCGTTCCATACCTCATAGACCGTGATTCGTCCGGCGTAGCGGCTGGACACGGCATCGACATAGTCCACCCAGTCGGTGAAGTCAGCTGGTTCGGCTGAGATTCCCAAGTTGCTAATTGCTTCAGGGTCGCCGACTCCGTAGAGGCCTTCCTCGTCTGGCCGGGCCGAGGCCCAATCAGGCGTGAATCCCATGGTGTACATCACGTCTATACCTTGAGACTGGGCATCATTGATCTGGCGATCGAACTCACCCCAGCGATAGTCGTCCCGGACGGGTTCAATCTGGTTCCAACGCAGACCCGTGTCATGGAAGCGAATGAGACCAACACTGGCTCCGCCATCGGTCACATAGTTTGGTTGGTAGTCCTTCTGTGAGTTCATGGTCATACCGAAGAGCGTGCTCGGCACGGTGAAGGAACTGCCGCCACCAATATCGGTGAGGACTTTGGTGAGTGAAGCGTCATCGATATAGAGGGTTCCCGGATCCTGGGCTTCAACGAAAAGGCCCGCCTCAACCGACGAGGTGTCCCCGCCTTGCAGGGTCACCTTGGTCCATCCGGTTCCAACGGTGACCGTTCGAGCACCAAGTGTCAGGTAGGGGGTTCCCACATGGCGGAGGGAAACACGGACTTCCATAGACCCTTCCGAGCGAAGCCAGATGGCAGCGCGATAGTCCGCACCGCCTTCAGCACTGAATGATTGGTAGAACTGCACCGCACCGTCGTCGGTGGGAATAGCGGTAACCGCCATGCGCTGAGACTGTCCACCGGAGTGCGGGTTGCCGGTAGCTGAAGAGTAGGAAACGCCGTAGCCCGAACCGTATGAGTTCTCAATCCAGCCACTGGCGAGGCCATCGTAGGACCCTTCAAACCCGGGATTGCTAAGCGCTACCTCGGTACCGGGGTTGGTTGGTGGATCAACCGGAGGATCAACGGGCGGGGGCGGATCAACCGGACCCGAGGCAACGGATACGCCAGCATCATCAACATGCAATGAACCAGTCGCCAGAGCAACAACAAACAAACCAGCCTCAACCGACTCACCCGCACCCAACTCGCTGTCACTTCCAACAACAACAACCTGAGTCCAACCGGTGCCAACGCTCACTGTTTCAGAACTAATCGTCGAATACGGGAACCCGACCCGACGAAGGAGAACCTCAACCTCCATCGCCTCATCGGCCCGTAGCCACACCGAACCCCGATAAGACTCGCTGCCCTCAGCGGCGAACGATTGATAGAACTGCACTGCACCATCACCAAGACTGAAGACGTCCAGGCGCTGAGACTGCCATCCGCCATGCGCATCCTCACCATCGGGTGCGTAGTCAAAGTCAGCGCCGTCACCCCAAGAGTTCTCTACCCACTCCGGTGCCAAACCGTCAAAGTCGCCCTCAAACCCTGGATTTACTAGAAGCGAGTTCGGACCAGCGGCGCTAATCAGCGGGGTCAAGACAATGGGTATGGCGGCGGTCAATGCTGCCAGGAGTAGGACCGAAAACAGCATCCTCAAGAAAGCGGACCATCGATTTCTGGTGGTAGTCATGCCGCCACCATGCCAGAAGAATTGTGAAGTCTTGGTGAAGTGGACCGGGGGTATTTACCCGGGGGTACCTACCCCCTACCAGGGTGCTCGACGCCCTGGCAAAATGGTCTAGAGCTGGGCCCAGAATCGTCCCTTGCGGCCCGACCCTATTCCCTTTGGTCCTCAACGTCGAACGACGGAGTAACGAACTGAGCCCAGCCACCAATGGCATCCCAGTCCCGGTAGTCACCCTCCTCGACTCCAAGAACGGTATAGATAACTTTGGAAGCCAGCATGGTGGCGAACGACATTCGCTCATAGTACAAAACTCCAGCGAATCGGCCAACGCCCAATGGCTCCACTGTTTTGGATGTTGCTGCCACCTTCTTTGCGTAGCCATCTGCTTTGGTGTTGGCCTTGGCTGACACTTCGGACAGGGTCATGCAGGTGAAGAAATAGGAGACGGGAATCCGGCTCAGGGCATCTTCATGTTGCTCAACAAAGTTGGTCGCTTCCGACATCCACTTGTCGAACTGGATTGCTCCCCCAATGATCACAGCCGAGTACTGGTCCAACTTCTGTACCTCGGCCACTGGTTGGATTCGTACGTCGAAGCCCTGCCCGCAAAGGGCCTGACCGATGAACTCTGCTACCTCTCCCGTTGTTCCGAACTCACTGGCATAGGTCACCAGAATGAGGGGAGTGTCAGTTTCCGAACTCTCTCCTTCCGCGCCACTGACCCCGGTACCAACACATTGAGAATCGGGGAAGTTTGACTCGACTGCATCAGTTGGCTGGGGGAAGAAGAACCCCTTACCTAGCGTCCCAAGTGAGCCAGCAACAATTACCGTCCCGGCCAACTTCACCCCGGATCCAACAACGTGCCGCCGAGTAATTTTGGTACCAGCACCAGCATCACCGGTCATGGGTTCCATACCCCGGTCGCGGCCGTCGAGCGGCAGAAGTCGAGAAACTCCCGAGGTGCACGTCCAAGGGCTCGCTGTACCCCGTCACCCAGGGTGGCGTTGCGGCCATCCAAGACCTCTTCACACAAATCGGTCAACATGTTGGCCAGCTCCGGCCCCGCAACCTGAGTGAGCGCACTTCGGTAGTCGTCCGCAGACACCGGCAGATACGTGACCTCTCTTCCAGAAGCCTCAGCAATCTCACCAACCGCGGCGGCAAAGCTGATCAGGCGAGGTCCAGTTACTTCATAGAGTTGGCTAACGTGATTACTATCGGTTAGCGCAGCGACCGCCACTTCGGCGATGTCGTC
>JAUTBV010115178.1:0-13766 GCA_032361325.1 Lepetodrilus fucensis
TTATCATATCATAATGCACTGTGAGATGGTATATTTGTATGCTACAGAATTATATTTATGGTTATTGGATGACAAGAAAAACGGTGATTTAATGTGACTGAATATGAAATATTTAATGTGTTGCCAATTTAATATCATATGGCGCCTTCTGCATGCATGAAGTGGATGCGACTAATATCATTGATGTCTTAGAAAACATCGTCGCTGGCACGACGTCTTCCATATGAAATCCTACGTCAAATTACGTTTTTTTTCTATAAACGAATAAACGACACAGAATCCATCAATTGATATTTCTCAAGAGTCAACTTTCATAAACAGTGCTGCCCTTCACGGCTCTTCGCATTTGCTTTGAGAGTATAACTCCTCTCGTTTCTAGAGGATAATCGTTGAAGCAATTCACAGTCTCCGAATGATACGGACGTAACACTATTTAGTCCCATAGTCACCGTCGGGTAATCGGAAAAGCAAACGGAGAATTAATTAAACGAGTTTCTTCTTTTTGCCGTGTGTACACACTGTCTTCGCTTAAGAGACGAAATACCCTGGGTGACAAACAGTTTGAAAATTCTTTATCTTCTTCAAGGTATTTGCTGCTATCTCTGACCTACAGAAATAACTGCTTTCTCCACAGTTCAAACAGCTCTTCTAACCAGACACAGCTTATTAAATACATTGTCAGACAATCTTCTCATGAGAAGCTATCTCGGATAATCAAATAGAACGCGCTATAAAGATGCGAATTTCAATCTTAGTCGTTTTCTTTATCATGAATTGAAAAGGAAAATGCCATATTACAGAACATGTGCAAACAGGTATTTGGGGGATTATTGAAAAATCAATTCCGTTATTGCTGAAAGTTATAAAATTTAGACAAAAAGGTCTAGGCCTAGTACTTTTCAATTCAACCTGCCATGGGAATATAAATATTAGGTGGACGAAGGTTTCGTACATGTTTGACGTCAATATTGCAAGAAATCCAGATCCAGTAATTATGACTATTACGAGTGTGCGTTTGTGTGTGCGTGTGCGCATGTCTGTCTTTGTAGACATTCATAAAGTAAATGCAGCTAATCAATGACCAATGACAACTATCTGCTCAGAGTGACAGATATACCAAACAATGCGTGTCTTGGTAAAGTTATTAAAATATGTATATGTGCAGTCAATCAACATTAGGCTTTTGGAACCGAGTTCGAAGCGCTAAATAATAAAATGTCATATTAATAATATTAGAAACAAATAAGACAGTGTACATGTATATGTGAATGCCTTTGCCAATGTAAAAGAAGCTAATCGTTGTATTAACATACATAATCTTATAGAAATCTTCATCTACCTCCTCCTAGTTGTCGACGAGTAACGACTAGGTATCTAGCAAACATCATACTTGTCTGTTTATTCTCCTGTAGTCCATGCACAATCTCGATTCTCTGAAGTGCTGTACATAGTTTGTGGAAACAAGAAGTAAACACTGTTTCCAATGTCATTATCGTTGGTGTGACACGAACAAGCTCTTTGGCAGGCGTAGCTCAACACTTGAAAGTAAAGGCTATGTTAATGCCGTGGTTGATGCACAGGTGTCTACGTCCATTGTGCATGTATACACAACACGAGCGTACTGGTTTCTCTGTATATATATACCCTATTGCTTTCAACATGCCATAAGCGATAAGTGTTTCTTCTCAAATACATTACTCTGAGTATCTTTATTCTCACATAATATTCTCTGGTTATAGTTTTTTAGATGTAAAATGTATAATATATCGTATTGTATTTATATATAAATATATGTATTTGTAATTGTATTTATGTATTGCCCTGTAATCAGGTAGATGTGTCGGAACAAACGGTATACAGTATTTAAAAAATAACTTTCAAATAATCATGAAGGATACGGGATTGATATTATTACTAAGTAAACATGGTAAATTAAACAGAACAGTGTTGAAATTTACTTCCCATACTATTTCTATATTTGCTTTCTATGCTTTCAACGGACTCTTTGAACAGATGTCTGACATTTCTCTGAAATGATATTTAATTATACTAGTAAGCTATAGGAATTATTATTTTAAATAACATAAGTTTATATTATATGTCGGCAATATTTTAGAAGAAAGGGAAATAGTTTAAATTAATCTTTGGGACAAAATATAATCTATGGCTGAAATTATTTGTTATGGACCTACAAGGCTTAAATCATCATCCAACATTTATTAAATTGTGGTGGGAGATATTGAAGTTAAAATAAATTATAATTCATCTATATACATTGATTTAGTTTTCAGTCTGTCTTCTGAAATAACATGTACTTTCTCGAACACAACACAACATCAAACTAATTAATTATATATATATTGATAGTTGTCTTCTAGCTGATATATCTCCTCCCCTTTATGAAAGAAAACATGATGTTTCATTCCTTAAAGAAATATAGTATACAGTGACTAGTAGGGCCGACATCTGGTTGATATGTGTCAAGCAAATACCATTGAAAACCTCTCATGATTTGCTTTATTGGAGACTGTGTTCTTGATGCGATACCATCTCCCTGTCATTTCTATACGTCACTGGTTGTAGTTATCGTATGTCAGTATCTCGTTGACCACTTGTTCTTTAGTGCCTTCTTTGTGCTGACCACGTGGACAATACTGCCCACATTAAACCGACATCCGCCTGGACAATGGGCAGTTCATGTTAATCTCCAAAACATAATGAACATTTGATGTGAGCTTCATTTTCCTTCATAAAGACCCCATTAACATACACAAGTGAAGTTGACGTATTCCATGAAGGTGTTCCTGTTCTAGTTAAAATCATAGGATTTCTTGAATCGGATTTGATTGGGACATAGTGTGTACTAAAACTGAAGCAGGTGTTTCTTTGGACGGACACTGTGAGATTGCAACACCCCCGTCTGTCCCTCCCAGATTCCCCAATTGTCTTTGGGCGTGGTGGAGGGCCCCTGGGTGAGTCTCTAGAACCAACACCGTGTCCAGGGGGTGGCGCAAAGAGTTTGGCAGGCATCATCTGTCACGTGAACGACAGCACAGTACCCCCTACCGGTGTTCTATGCTGGACGTCGTCTTGCAGATGAGTCCCAGTCAGTGTTGATTAGAGATATGACTGGCTGGTGAAAGACCTGCATATCTGTGTTTACCTTGCCAGACAATGCTGGACACTGCTTCACAGTGGAAGTCTTTGTAGCAATCTGGCAATCTCGTCGTGTCCCATTAGAAACCATTATCACATTTGCAAAAATACTTCCCATTTACCCCCCTAGAACTAAAACCACCAACCAAGACCCCGTTCAAACCAGGCTAATTTCCTTCTGTATTCACAATTATTTACTCACAGTTTCTCAAAGTGTATATTTTGGGAAATATTTGTCACAAAGACTATTATTCTAGCTCATAATTAGCATGGATGGATCGACAAATTGCATTTCTTTCGGGACCCCCTTCTTTCCTCTTATCAAGTGAAAGAAACTGCTGGTCGCTCGAGCTTCTCTATTGGTTCACTCCCAGTGTAAATACTAAGCCGCTAACGAACGTTTGGCCAAACAACAGCTAAATGGATGCGCACGATATTCGCGGGAAATAATTGTTGATAAATCATGATTATTCATAGTCAAGTGTCTGATAAATACTCTAGGTGATATGAATTCGCCGTGTCCACCAATCGGAATGGAGTTTCGATCAGTATTGGAGCCAGTGAAGAGTCGGAGGGTGGATGAACTCCGGGAGTAGGGACTGTCATCCAGATTGGTTTTATACAGTTTTTGTAGGGCAAGGAGATAATAGGGTGGTTATTGACAGTATTGATCTACATAGAGTATCATCAACCCTCTTCTCACCCCACTGTTGGTTCTCTCAGGAATCGATACCACCACTAGCTGGAGTATGTCTCCATGAAAATATAAGTTCACATCTTTGAAAAAATTGATGTATATATTTGGGTAACAATGTCATGTTTATGTATGAACATAAAGTTTACACAATTGATTGGATCTGTTTGTTCAAATATATAAACATTTATATTCAGCATTTATCACTTTCTAACTTATAGACGAAGGTACAGTACCGTCATGAATATAAATTGTTGAAACTAGACCCGAAAAGGGTCATGACAGAATGCTCTGTACGTTTTCTCAGCATGGCTCTTCTTTACAAATACAAGCATTATTTTATCCGTATTTAAATTTCAGAATGTATGTGACTTCAAGCTTACAATCGTTATAAATATCTTTAAGAGTAATATTTCCATTCAGTTTGTAGTTTGAGGGTTATCTCAGTAGTCTGGCTGCTTTGATATGCATGTACCGTAGTTAATAATATGGATATGTTCACCGTCATGTTCTGATAGTCATATCAAGCAATGATGTCTGCTAAGATCCTAGGCCCGTATTCTCGAAACTTCGTAAGTCCAACGAAGTTCGTAAGTACTACAAACTGGTTTTCTGCTTATCTCAATTTTAAATAGATTTTCTTTTTTTCTAACAAAGAAGTTCGTAAGTTTGTTAAGCTTCGACATTATCGGCCTAATTGTTTCGTGCATTCTATATGTTCATAGGTGTCCAAATAATACTATGTGATTAATATGTGGTAATATAACTTCATTGCATCCTCAGTGATATTATTTTTCAGCTCAATTATTTTATTATTTTCGAGAAAACACTTATTCTAATTATAATTATTATATTTAATATTTTCTTCATTCTTGAACCACATGATGTTCAAAATTAAATATATCGCTTATTAGTGAGTATATGTTATGGGGTTTATTTAAAACTCTCTCTCAGAATACATGATAATAAAACTTAACTACTGGTATGTTAATACAATTTGATTACAGTGATATCCAGTCAGATATGATGCAGTTTTCACATTATGATATACTTCCAGTACTGAAACTATGTCCTATATCGCCGATATATTTTTTATCCCATCTTCTATACTTTCTTTGTTGGTGTCGCATCTCTTTGAATCCTCACGAACATGAGTGATCATTTATCACTGTCATTTGCACTTCAAACAGTTGGCAAAGGAATAAATAGTTTGACCAATGTTGTTCCATAATGCCTATTACACAAAGTGTTCATGTATCGGCTGTGTAGTTCATATATATTGCGGGAAAATTCTGTAAACTTTCATTAAATTATTATTAAAAAAGATGCTATTGTTGGGTTTCATCCTCGAGTTTCGTCTGTCATAACTCTCTTAAATATATAAGAAATCACATCCAAATGTTTAATTTGATATTAAATACCACCTTTCAATTCACATCCACCATACAATAATTCCAACACATTGAGTTTACCGTCGTGAATTATGTATTACGACCTTCACGTCAACTGTACACAATTAGACACCCTCTCATTAAAAATTGAAAATTGTAATAGGCTATAACGTCTACGTAAATCGAACAAAATTCATAGCATATATGTTTTTCATTCATCGATTATCTTCCTGATAATAGTGCATACAAATGTCTGTTATATCTCACATTGTACCCAATACATACTAGTATTATCATTATCAATATTGTGTTTCGTTTTTGTGTTTATCAATTATATGTTTGTAACGGTCTTGCTTATTGGCTCAGCCCTGTTAATCTATGACTATCGTTGACCAAATCAGACCAGATGATGAAATTCTGTCTTTGTAGAATATAACATTGTGCTGTAATATTAAAAAACAATTATTTTGGATAATGGATATTTTTTCTTTTAATCCGTCTTTTAATTTCCAGTTTGGAAGTTCCAATTGTCCTGTTCGCTGTATGATTGCAAGAAGTGTGATGCTCAGTGGCCCATTCTGTGCAAGCGTTGGCGACACAATCAGAGAAAAGCTCAAAACAAGAGAGGGTTGATTCAGGTCTCACGTGAGAAAATAATTCCAATGTAACACGGATTCTGAAGAAGTGAAAGTCGTCGAGTGTTTGCTAGGGGGTGAAATCATCTCTCCCATCTCATTTGCAGAATCGCTTGGAAAAGTTGACACGGGACGTTGATAAACGAAAAGCAATAATGCTTTTAAATTGCTTCAGTTTCATTGGTCACTTAAGCCTCTGTGTTTTCAATGGGGGCAGCTGATTGGCTGGATTGTCGGTTTTTCTGTTCGTTTATCCAGATGATTCATGTCCAGGGATTATGAAGCGAAACCATACATAGGCAGGCGACCAAATCTTTGTGCAACCAGGAAATGCACTTTTGGCGGTTGTTTGTGCTGGGAGCAATCAGAGAAATAGACGGAATAAGGAGGCGAATCAGCAGGGCGCAAAACAACGACAATACGTGATTTCTCTACAAAGTTCTAAATCGAAAAAAGCCCATAAAAGCTCTAAGTACCTTCTACGAATGCCAAAGTGTTATGGCAAAAAAGTATAATTATAATGTTTAAACTTTTAAATATTGACACTCTGGAACTGCAGACAAGCCCTGGTGATTGTCATAAAGTTATCAAACACCGTCATAACTTTACGTCAACAAAGAATGTATAGGATATGATGAGCATGAATAAGACAGAAAAGCTGATTGCCCACTGGTGCATGTGTGCATAAAACATAATAAATTCAAAAAAAAATGTTTTAACTCGGTGACATGCAAAACATTTCATAACGTTTGTTGCAATTTGACTTTGAATATTTGTTTACCATCTAGTCAAAGTCGAACAGTTATACATTTACTAAATAATATGTAAAATTCGTCATGTGTTCAAGTTGCATCCGGTCATTGAAATTAGTTATGAAGTACTGTAATAATTCTACATTTTAACGCTGTATGTGTATACAGATCATGAAACGAAATACATGACAATGTACATTTTGTATCATTTGATGTATGTGGTTATTGTCATTAGAACAGTAGGGTAGTGGTGAGCCTTTTCCCAAAGTAGCAAAACTCAGCAGATATTTTAACGTCGTTCATTGTTTCACGTCAACATCTAAGGTTCGAAACATGGCTCGTGAAATCCCAGACATCTATCCACAATAGTGAATTCATTAATATCTCAATTTATATATAGTTTAGATGAGTTTTGGTGAAAGCGAAACATATATATAAGTGCGAGAATGTTTGGTGTGTTTTTTTAACTTCCAAGCATGACAATTTGTTTAACGTATTGCTAGCCTATTATTAACATATTATGTACACTAATTGTTTGATCACTAATTAGTATAAAACCTAAAACAATTGAATGAGAGTGTCGTTTAGTTCGTTATTGAACTACCGCAGTGTAAATTACCTCATGGTTTTCACAAATGTAATACGCAGATTAAATATTGGTTACTCTTTGTAGGTGACCAAAGCTCTGAAAAATATTGTATTGAACCAAATTAAATAGTTTCTATCTATGAAATAATAATTTTAAACATTGTGTTGTTTATTGTAAAATGAATTGAGTACATATATTAATATATAATATATAAATTAAATAATATTTCGTTCGGATCAAATATTATATTAACGCTAGGATGTCTCATATGATATACTGCCATAACACAATGTTTACATACGTACTACAATATGTACAAATACGTATGAGTACAACAAATGAGGTATGCATATTCATGACATGTTTAATTAATTGTATTATCATGCTATTTATCTTAGGTTGGATTTTCTAAAAACAAATATATATTTACAAAACACGCTAACCTGGTCACCTCTTTTACCAGAGATTATGTCCAAGTTCGTTTAGTCTGAAATAGAATCATTACAATGGTTTCAATTTTACTTTTAAAGACAAGTCTCGTGAAAATGTACCAATAATATTCGATTGGTATATAATTAACAGATCATATTCTTTAGTTGCTACACGCTATATTCATCGTGGGAAATTAAAGTAGGAAACTGCTATTATTTTTCAAGCAATGTGTTTAATTATTTTATTTCAATGCGTGATTCATAGTTCTACGTCCCCTGCCCTATCGCACTTCAGTGGTGGAAAAAACTCAATTACAAACTCATCTAAATAGTGATTTATTTTACTGAAATGGACAAAACATGCTAGAGAATGTATGGTCAGTACTATATGTTACAAGAGTTTGCATGTTTCTCTTTGGTTTGTGATACGGTTGTCGTTAAGTTGTCTTTCTTAACGAAATAAGAAATCGTATTTTTGTTTTCCATTATTTTAAAAAGTATGTATTTCACTTCCAACAGAGAGAATGTCGTCGTTAAATGTATATTAATTATTTCTTTAAAACAATTTAAAGTTTTCAACACATACAACACATGTATGGGTTTAGTATGGGTTTCGTATGGGTTTCGTATGGGTTTCGTATGGGTTTAGTCTCGTAAACAAAATAGTATTGGTACAGTTACATAAAGTTAGATATGTGGTACTTTTTTGGTCATAAACATTGTATTTTACCTTGTGCCAAAACCTTTTGGTGTTCTTTAATACTACAATGGCGTTCCAAGCTTCCATACAAATAAAAATATATAATATTCCCTGTTTTTATTGTATCAAAAATATTTATATTACTGCATACTATTTGTAGTATGTCGGAAGTCGTCTCTCGTAGAATGGCTTGCAGTGTATATGTTACAGTCAATGTCTAAAATCAGGCAATGTGTAAAATGCCTGAACTTTTCTGTGCACATTCACAGAGTGAATGTCTTTAATATCTGAAATGAAAAACTGGCTGCATTTATTTGGCACATTGACTGGCATGAGATTGATGAAAGAAAATGAAGATTGTTTATAGGTGTTTAAACATAATTGCATACATGTGTATATGCTTTTACACATAATTGTGTAAATACATATAATAATGTATGCATTATTTTCATTTTCTTTCATCAAACTCATGTCAGTCAATCTGTTCAATAAATACAGTCAGTTTTTTATTTCAGGCATTTATAAAATTGAATCTGTGAATGAAAATTCACTGAAAATTTCAGGCATTTTACACATTGAGTGTAACATATACACAAGGTGAGACGTATATTTAACAAATCTTTTTCTGTCTGTCTACATTTACTGTCCAGTGGTATCTTCCGTTATACCTTTCCTTGAACACAATTGTTTCTATCATAAACTACCAAGTTAATGATAATTCTGCATATATCTCACCCTGATAATGTACATATACATACAGTGATGCATCGAAAACATGTTTTAATTAAAATGTTTTAAAGTCTATATAATAGTTGAATAATAAATCACATCGACACATGGTAATTTGACAGAGTAAATGGCTTGGATATTCAATGTCAATAAATAAAAATAAACATTCGGTAGGAACTTACCATGATATATTGACCAATAGAATGTGTGTAAAGCATAGAGTATATCCAGTCTTTGCGCCTAACTAGCTCGTCAAATGCATTGTAGTTTTAGATTTAATAGAACACGAAAGCTTGTCTCCGTCCTACGATTTCTAATCATATGGGCGAAAATAATAAAACGGAATACATTTTAATTGTATTTTTGTAATAGATTTAATCTCAATGAGAACAATATCTTGACACATTGCCTGTCAAATGTTCCACATTTTTCTCAGCCTTGATTTACAAAAGCTGAACTTTCCTTCATCTTGTCCCTGTGTTGTTTACTCAGAAAAGAAATTGCGTTACCATAAAAATGTCAAAACTGGCATTCAAAATACTTAAATAGTTTGATTTTATCAGACGCACTCACGGAAATTACCGAGTTGTCCCGAAATGTCCTAGTGGGTGGTCGCTTATGCTGAATGTCGACAAGCTGTCATGGCGCAGAATGTTTCCTCTGGTGAACAAAAACTCTGTCATACTCCAGTGATCTCTCTCCGGTCTAGAAGTGCACTCAATGCCAAATGTTTCCATCGACATTATTTTTTATTTCAATTCCTCACCACGCGCCAAGTAAAGATGTCATCCCTGGCATCTATTCACCTGCTCTACTCCCTACCTCACATCGCAGGACCTCAACGAGACCTCAAGAGGTACCTCCCAGTATAATTCATTTACACCATCCAATGGAATAGTCATAATTATTCATAATACCACACATTGTTAGCAAACAGTTTCACTGCGGTATAAGTATAGTGATGATAAAAACTGACACCTTTACAATTTTCTCAATATGTGTTGAAATGCATGGACAAAAATGAGGGGGGTGGGGAGGCACTTATCGTAGTTGTGTGAACACTCGTGCTGCATTATTAAGATATTTATGACCAGCAAATACATGCCATTTTCACACATTCTTATACTGTTTGGATGAGTGGGACTCGCGAGGATGACAACTACAAGTGAAATGTTATTTTAAGGTTTGTAATTTCATAACGCACAAAGCGATATTCAGAAAGACTTAACACCTGTTTTGTGGACTATTGTACGGGGATAATTTGACATGTATTACTCATTCACACTGTGAAATCGAATATGAAAGTTCGACAAACAGTATATTTACTTTAAATAACCCCGCGTGTCCAAACAATATCCAAGATCAGAACTTGCTGGGAATGCGTATCAGAATATATGAGGACATTCATCAGCAGGATTATGCCATGGCGATGTCATACTGATGCTCGGGTCTGTTTGTTGATAGGCTTGTGGATTTATTTTCATGTAGTTCTTTATACCTAGAGTAATCGCTTTTTCTTCAACCTATGCAAGCTGTCATTTAGAATAGTTAATATTAAATATCGGTATGATGATACAAACGTTTATGATGTCACGACGATTACAAGCTAGATATCATGAAATGTGATTTTTCTAGGAATACAAGGTATATATTTTAACAGCTTTCATTTGATTACTGATGGAATTATGTGTTGTGCTCTGCCATGTTGGAACTGTTTTTATTGAAGCATAGGCAACGTGCATGCAATGGCTGCCAATGTGAATAACAAGAAGAGGCTATATTTAACGTCGGATATGTAAATAACAACAATTGTTAGCTCTGTAGAGCCATTGGTTAAATAACGACAATATAAATGGGTAACAAATATACTAAGATACAATTTTAAAACAAAAGGGGAATTTTAGTTAACAGGAGAGTTACCCAGGGAACACATATTGCATTTGCATTTGGGGCCAGTTCAGTTCCCGGCCAGCCTGCAGAAATGTCCATGGTTTTCGGCTTTCCGAAATTCATTCTGTAGTCTGTTCCAGAATCTGGCGACCTCATATGCACATGAATTAAGTTCAAATGTAATGCTTTTAACATTAGGTAACGCTGCTGTGAATAATAAGAAGGTGATTATACTGCTTATCCTTTTAACAGGATTGTATATTTAAATGAATTATATGATGAGTAATAATAATAATGATAATAATAATAATCCTCAAAGAGTTACCATTTGGAACAACAAATGTTAGCATTGGTCATTGCATTATTTGTATCATCTTGCTCGAGCATTTAGAAATGGTGTGACTGTCTTGGTGTCTTTACCCCTACAATCATTAAGCATCACACTTATTCAAGACTCTAAAATTATAACCAGTTAATGATAGTAATTAATACCCTCGCAAATATTGAGTCATGTCCATTTGCGAACATCTTCAAATGTGTAACGATATAAAATGTGTATTAAGCATAGTTCTTTTTAAATATCATTCAGTGATGCTTTAATTTGTTTCTTTCTGCATGATGTATATTATACGCCATTAAATATCCTACACAGTAACTGGATAGGAAAATAAACTAGATTTGAAATTCCGTGTTTCGTCTTCAATAGTATTTTGTCTACATTCGGCGTGTTGCTATCATGGTGGAAATTCAACAGTCTGGTTCACTCGTCCTTATACCTTATTATATAACATACTAGTGTCACAGCAGTGAACACAAAATCCTGATAATTATATCATACCAGTTACAGTAATACAAGTATTCCTTCCAATAAAGTTCCATGTAATTCCAATAGAGAATGCCAGCGATCTGGTTATTAGGTATACTGATACTGAATGTATAAAAGTATAGTTCCATGGGTTTCGCATTTAAGTACCAGTATTAGCTTAATTGCATTAACCAGATAATATGCTAATGTTTACTGTTGTTAACTTAAACGAGAATGTACAGAAGAGATGCACTATAGTAGGATTCTTTTAAATAGAGCCCCTGTTTTTTCAATTTATAAATTATACAGGAGTTTAAGTCTAGTTTGCTTTAAATGTTCTTGAAAACGGACCCAAACCCCAGTAGATCCTGGTTATGTACATCTCCAGCATGGGAAATGGCGCTTTAGCAGTGTTTTTAACATTACTACTATATCATTTTCAGTGTTTGTGTTTTGGTTTCTACGTCACAAATCTAATTAGCATATACCCACATGCCTCTGTGAACTTGTAAGATCTGAACGCATTTAGGTAAGCTTCTATAGTAAGTATAAGCATGTTGTAGTGTTACTTTCTGTACAATCGATACCTGTCCACCCATATTCAACCAAATTAGCAGTCAATGTCAAGCAAAACAAAGATGAATTATATTCCTGATACAAGCAAGATGCTATATCGTATAACTATAGGTCAAGATATAAATACCGGTAGTGTCCAAGACTATGCTAAATGGTGAGTAGAGTGTTTACATCATAAACGTTCAGGTACATACATACGTTTAGGTACATACTATACTACTAATACTACTACTAATACTAATACTACTACTACTACTACTAATAATAATAATAATAATGTAAATCCAAACTCTGTACCGTAGAGGTACGCTCATAGGTAACAACGGGAATGGAAGCATAACAAAGGACGCGTTTACTACAGATAACGCATCTGGAAAACAGATAGTTTTGTAGGTTTCGTTTAAAACAGTCCACAAAGGGAGCAAGGTGGGAATCAATTGGCAAGGTGGTCCACTTTACAGGAGTAGCCACAGAAAAATACCCAGCAGTAATCATCGATTTTAAAAGTTACAATGTCGGAGTAAGGCTGGGTCTGCCACATTAGCACCGCTATACGCGGACATTGAACCCCTACGTTCAAGCTTATTAACGGATACAAACGTTTTGCGATGACCATTAACACAGCAGATCATTTTCGTTACGTATTGCTTCAGCAAATACGCGATATGTATCGTCTATGATTGCAAGTTTATAGTTTAGAAATAATTTGTAAATGGTCATAGGTGATTTAATTGATACCGTCAAAAATGTTCTGCCAAATGTATATATATATGTAGTCTAAATACTCCGTGTTCGGACTGATAAGCGTAAATCGCATATTTCGTGAAATATGCAAAACGACACTTCAAATTGTTGTTCTTACCTGTAAATTGAGCATGCAATCCATGAAATAAATGTAACAAATCAGGCTGCTGGGGGGTTGATTTGGAGGATGGTTTATAAATAAACCACGAAACAATTAGTATACAATATAATACAGGTATAAAGCACATACTCCAATATAATTAAAGCATGTACATCAAACGTCTAAAACATACAAAATATATACTACCAATGTGACTAAATGCCAGCCACCGAATACGTTAACAGACAAAGTAAGTATAGCCTGGGCTATTTACATTGACACTATGGTATGCCTACCCCGCGTGTGGCACCGGGGTCTAAACCAACACGTCCAACTGCCGGAAACGGTAATAACAGGCAGACCTAAAATATAATGCACAGTGTACTAATTACTGCACAATACACATAATTAGACCTGTCAACCCTTACGGTTTCGCCGTATTATTTTACGGTGAAACTGATAATTTACGGATTTACAGTCAAGTGAAAACGATTACTGTGAAACCAGATTTGCCGAGCATGGTCTTTTCCTTCAGTCTCTCATCTTCAGTTACAATACTATGGGCAGTTGTCGG
>JAUTBV010115189.1:0-13765 GCA_032361325.1 Lepetodrilus fucensis
TCAAGCGTAATTAGTCTCAGATCGAAATTCGTTTGTCCGATTATACATGTTTATCAACTGTGATAGTATGCCTTTAACCACTTCTCATTACCATAATTAAATAAAAAACATTTGAGTTTTATCTTTAAATCGGATAATATAAGGAAGATGCCACAGCCAAATTTCAGCTTGGCACTATATCCAAAAATTTATAAAATCGTGAGTACTACCTTCTCTCCAAATTTCATGCTTTTACCACAATTTGATATTCTTTTTCCGACTTAGCCGCCCCACTAGTATACAATAGTAACCATATTACACAGGGTCAGTAATAGTAGTAGTAGTAGTAGTACTTAGTATTATTGTTGTTATTATTATTATTATTAGTTTATTATTATTATTATTATTACTCTTATTATTATTATTATTATTATTATTGTTATTATTACTATTACTAATATAGTTATTATGATTATTATTATTATATTTATGTTTATTATTATATTTTTATTTTTATTATTATTATATTTATTACTGTTTTATTGTATTATTATTATTATTATTATTATTATTATTATTATTATTATTATTGTCATGCTCATTCTCAAAGCTATTATCGTTTCAGCAATTTGCATTTCTCGGGGAAAAAATGCTCAGTTATAATTGTTAACTGAAACCTGCACCTCTGGAAAAGACTCAGTTATGAACTGAATGTTAACTGAATTTTAAACTTATAAATTCAATCAAATTAAGCTGGGTTCTGACACTTTTTCGAAAAATCCAAGTCTGGTCTGTCTGGTGTTATGCTGTGTTACTGGCTAACCTTGTATCATATGTATATCAGCCCCTGTTCGTGTGCATTACCGTAGACTAAAGGCCATTATAGACTAGGCAACTTTTATCGCCGTAACAGTGTTGCTGCGTAGATATTTGTTGCCTAGTGTATGGTGAAAAACCTCTTGTCTCCCATGTGTTGCTACGACAAAAAAAGAGATCGCCTTGAATAGGAACATGTTCTATTCCGTACGACAAGTCTCCTCAAAATAGTGTATGACTGCACGTGCAAATACATGTTGTCGCCCGAAACAATAAAATTGTCGCCTATAATGTATAGCAAAATATTGCGGAGACAAAATTTGCCGCAACTTATGGAAACATTGTTGCAGCGATAAAAGTTGCCTAGTCTTATAATGGCCTTTATGTTTGCTGCTGGTTGTCATCCCACGATAAGCATATCACTGCAGTTGCCGTAATTCTATGAAATGACAACAAGCAATGTCAGTCATTCTTTGGGGTGCCATCAACAAGTTCATATATGTCAGTTACGTTGTTATTTGTATGCACATCTTTGTAAAAGATTACATATAATATTATGAAGTCGATGTCGAAATAACATTATTAATGACGTTGTCTCTATCTTTAAAATAAATGTGTATCTCATGTGGTGTGTGTCTTTCTGTGCGTTTTATTTTGGTGTTCTCTCTGACGCCGACTAAACATCACTTGATGTAAACTGACTAGCTGCATTAGACAACAAAATATACTCAACAGAATTAATTAATAAGGCCCAGTATCCTTTTTGGACATACACATTTAGCTAACTTGGCATGAGATTGATGAAAGAAAATTAATATAGAATTGCATACATTTTTGTATATTTATTCACACAGAATTGTGTGAATACAGGGAAAGTTCCGCTAATTATCTTGTCTTTGATGCAACAACTGATCTATGAATGATTTCTAAGAAAATCTAGTCGTTTCAATTTGAATTCTTAGAAAATGACTTTTGAGTCGTATCCCTTAGCATGAATATAATTAAGCAAAACGAAATAGGACCACATTACATTCAGGTTGCCGACCGCTGGTTAATACACTAGATTTATAGCAAACTATGTATCGTGGTCAAACAGCGGTGGAAAGGTTTTTGGAAGTACAAACATGATTTTATGTATTTCTTGAGTGAATGTACTTTGCAGTTGTGAGTATCATAAATTATTGTCTGTCTATCTGTCTATCTATCCTTTGGTTGGTTAATTTAATTTGGCCTTGACGCAGTTGTGCAAACCGTGATTACTTCCTTTGCGGTTTACGTGTTTTGTGGTGACATCTATTCTGGAGACGCAACGTGAAGACCTCATAGAGAGTAAGTCTAGCTGTGATATCGTGAACTACGCTAAACGTAAAATATTAAGTCATCTTTCTCAATCACCAGTTTTAACAAATACTAATCATTAGTTTTCATGGTCTGTTTGAAAATGGGTTTTCTCGGAATCTGTGGCTGTTTCATGCTGGTAGTGCTCAATGTATTATTTGTAGTAAGTATTATTTGAATATACGTACACTATACATTTTTATAAGATGTAGAGCTTTCTTAATAATATTAAGATGTAAAGGCATAATATCACAGCTGATATATAGACCTGTATAATGGACAAACGAATTTCGATCTGAGACTAATTACGCTTGATTTATCCACCCAAACGGTATTATTTACTGATGTACTTAGTCCCTAGTACTCGATAGTTATCGAAATATGAATATGTTATATGAATAAAGGGAACGTTCCGCTATATATCTTGTCTTTGATGCATCAACTGATCTATGAACATTGCCGTTACGCATTATATTTTAGTCGCACCACTGAGTTATGTCCCCTTGCATTGATATAATCAAGCAAATACAAATACGACCATATGCAGGTTGTCTATATATATATATAGGGTTTCAGTGATTTGTCAACCACACAGCGGTGGAAAGCATGATTTTATGTATTTTAAGTGAATGTACTTTGCAGTTATAACTAAGAACTAGTCCAAAACAACCATACATATCTGTGATAGTATGCCTTTAAAGGATAGTTCCTTGTAGGAAACTGGCATTCTAATACAGCGGAAGAGACATTTCATGAATTGTCGATATGTATACAGGCAGTCGTCTAGAACTATCATGCCTGCATCATAACCCGGATGTGCTGGGTTAGAGCCTAGCTCAAGCCTTCGTGTGGCACTCTTGAGCAAAGAGCCACACCTGTCAAGTCCACCCAGCTGTAAAATGGGTACCCGGTAGGAAGAAATGGGATTGCTATTGTTAACCTTATAGCGCCTGCAATAGTTGCTTGGGTTGGATTATCCCCAGAGTAGCGTTTAGCGTATAAGCATGGAGTCATGCGCTTTTTATTTATATATGGCCTATTAATGTATACATTTATTAAATGCCCGAACGTATTTGCAAAAGGTGTGTTATTAATAAATTATCCTTTATTTTATTCGCAATTTCGCGACATTTTAGTCTCATAACCATCCTTTCTATCAGATTTACAGGCGAAGCAAAAATCATGAATGCAATCTGAAAACTATGTTAACGGTTAATACAGTGTGTACTATTTTGATTTGAATCATTTATAGTATATTTCATATAGCAGTAATACTATATGAACAGATGAAAATAGAGTATAATAATCATTCATTATTTTCTAGTAGTAGGCTAATAATGAATCTGTCTAACCAATATGATTATAGATATCGGAGTACTACATAGTGTATTTAATGATGCATTCTAATAAGGAAATAATATTTGAGAAAACTGAAAAAGTAAATAGTATAAGGTATATCGACAGTTTATATAATTTAATGTTTGGCCATTATTTAAAAAACAATTATCGCAATATTAACGTTTTTATTCCAAATAAATAAGTAACGCTTGGAGTAATGCTCAGTAATGCATTGGACATATTTAATTACAGGTCATCTCGCTTGCTATCGTAGCGGCCGGAGTCATTCTGAAATTTTTCCCAGGGACTCTGTTCAGTTTCCTGTTTGATGACGTCACAACGTATCTGCCGTTTGCACTTCCGGAAGACTCCGGTAACCTTGACCTTGTCCCTATAGTTGACAGCATCGGCCTTGCCCTCATCGTGATTGGAGTGATTCTTGCTGGACTGTCATTCTTGGCCTGTTGCGGGGCTTGCTGTCGATGGAGGGTGTTCCTCGTTTTGGTAAATATGTCAGTCAGTCAGTCAGTCAATTAGTCAGTTAGCCAGTTAACCAGTCCGTCAATCAGTCAACCAGTCAGTCAGTCAGTCAGTCAGTTAGTCGGTTAGTCAGTTAGTTAGTTAGTCAGCCAGTCCGTCAATCAGTCAACCAGTCATTCAGTTAGTCAGTCAGTCAGTCAGTGTCTGTCTGTATCCTAACCCTGTCTCTGTCTGTCCATTAGCTGCAGCTATGTAGCTGGAAGATGCCGCGTTTACTATTTCGCTATCTATTATGGGCACCCTCTAGCTATAGAAAAGACGTCAACAAAAGTACGTCGCAGATCCCAATGCGTTTGGTTAATCACTACGTGTGGCATAAATACAAGAATAATTAAAATGATGGTAAACGTAGTTGAAGCGTCCACGATGTTGTTAGATCATGCAGCTCAATAATAATAATATATATTATAATATATAATATATTATAATATATAATGTATAATAGTACTAAGCAGCTCCTTATTATATATATACAGGAACTAATGCGAGTACTTTGACAACTGTTACGGATCTAAACGTTTATATTGATTAAGACTCGATTGAAACTATACCATTCATAGTCTCAGAGGATGAAAATAAATAGTTAAAATATAAATTGATTTATATTATATTTATATGAAAGGAGCTGCTGAAATTCTGTATCTACTGATTCTCTAGTAATTTGAACCAGCTTATCTGCTCAAGGGTGATATTTTGAAACGGAGTATTTGAGTGATAACAAGGTGTGACACACATTAGATTGAAACACATTGAAATTATTGTTTTATATTAAAGTGCATTCATATTACATAGTCTCAATGCCAATAGTGACAATGTTGTGTACGCCTAGTATCTATTTACCGCAGAATATACAACTATTACTGTGCACAAATGATGTGACATAAAAGTACACTAACGTATTACTATGGTCATGTGACCTGATTGAAGACAGCCATGTTAATTAACCACTTCCTGATCTAATCACGTGACCGATGTCCTCTCACAGTTCTGTGTGGTGATGTTCCTGCTGATCGTAGCCATAGCAACAGTAGGGGGCATGTTTCTCACCAGGGACTCTACGGTAAAACATTTATATTAATTATTCAAGTTGAACCTCTGTGAATCGTACAAGTCCTCTTACGATAATCAGTTTGCAAAAGAGCAGATGTCATATTTACTAATCTGTCTTTTCTTTTTATTTATTTTTTCATATGCAATTCATGGTATTTTACGAATATTTTATATAGAATTCTCCAATAAAATTAAAATTAAAACAAAAATTAATTTCGAGATTTTGTAAAATAAAACAACACAAGTAGATTTAACTGGTAATAGTTACAATGCACGTACATTTACGCCTGTCTGTTATCTACCGTACAGATGAACGACGGCATCAAACGTCATCTGGTTAGACGAGTCTATAAGGAGTACAAGGGTCCAACTAGCAGTGATGCCTTCTCTCTGACCATCAATGCATTGTCGTATTCTGTGAGTACCTTTCCAGGGGGTCTTGGGGGTCATTTGAAAATAGGCAATGTAAAAGGTAGCTGTGGCACATTATATATTTTACCATCATTAATATTGGGCTATGGAGAAGAACGTCTTTAGTGTTGTTTCTTTCAAATTTATAACGCTGCGAACGTGATGCGCGCGATCGGTGGATCTGCTCCATCGATCGATTGATCTGCGCAAACACTATTGACTTTAAATATCGTATCGGTATTCCTTGCACTGCTTGGTGGATGGCAACTGTTTAACTCTCTTTCTCTCCTCTCTTTCCTCTGTCTCCTCTCACTCTCTCACTCACTCACTCACTCACTCTCTCTCTCTCTCTCTCCCTCATCTCTCACCTTTGTCTCCTCTCACTTTCTCTCACTCACTATCTCTCTCACTCTCTCTCTCACTCACTCTCATTCTCTCTATCTCTCTCTCACTCTCTCTCTCACTCACTATCTCTCTCACTCTCCCTCTCTCTCTCTCACTTTCTCTCACTCTCACTCTCACTCTCTCTCAATCTCTCTACCTCTCTCTCACTCACTCTCTCTCTCACTCACTCACTCTCTCATTCTCTCTCACTCTCACTCACTATCTCTCACTCTCTCTCTCTCTCACTCTCACTCACTATATCTCACTTTCTCTCTCTCTCACTCTCCCTCTCTCTCACTTTCTCTCACTCTCACTCTCTCTCCTCTCTCACTCTATCTCTCACTCTCTCTCACTCACTCACTCTCCCTCTCTCTCTCACTTTCTCTCACTCTCACTCTCACTCTCTCTCAATCTCTCTACCCCTCTCACTCTCTCACTCTCGCTCTCACTCACTCACTCTCTCTCACTCTCTCTCTCTCTCACACTCTCACTCTATCATACTCTCTCTCTCACTCTCTCACTCTCTCACACTCTCTCTCTCACACTCTCTCTCTATATCTCTCTCTCTCTCTCTCTGCAGTTAGCTCACACATCCAGCAGTGCTCACCATTTTCCAAGTTGACTCACTTTTCCTGACGCCAGTTCAATCGTTCTGTCCAACACAGATGAATTGTTGCGCCATAGCTGGGCCTGGTGACTTCAACCAGGATGCGGACTGGACCAGGCAAACCTTCAAGGAGCAGACATTCACCCTGGACACATCGCCAGCATGCTGTCAGCGGGAATACATCGTGACTAATCGGCTGGACCAATGTGCAGTGAAACCATTTACTGAGGACAAGGTGCACATGCAGGTATGTTCACATTGCCGTATTGCAATCGGCCACCAACGAGCTATTTCAGCTTTGTTCCGCTATATTGTTTGCAGTGTATCGTTTCTCGAAGCTGTCGTATCAACTATGAGACCACAGAGCTGTCATAAGTGCCCTACCGCCATCTAGAGATCACTACGAGATCATTATGGTCTCATAATGGATATGAAATCTTCATGAAACGATACCCAGGCGATCAGCCGATTCTGTCGTATTGACGTGTTGGCATACGCTTCCTTAAAGTATCAGGATCATCTTTGCAAGAGGTCAATTTTTATAAAACTGTCTTTTCATGACAAGCATGGTTTATTTTGTATTGGGGTTTAAAGCCGCTTTCAAGATTATTTCACGTAGGCCTATAATATCACGGCTTGTCAGTTTTGGGCAGGGGAACCCAATACATCCGTAACGCTGAAAACCTGCGAGCAACAGCTGGTACTGACAAGACCAAGGATGATAACTGCATTGCCACAGTCAGAGCATATTATCACGATCGCGTCAGAAAGATAACTTTCGTGAACGTTGATGCCGGGCTCCCGGGATGGGATTTTAACCCTGGGCTCCGAAGTCCAATGTATTTGGTAATGTTTGTTACAGGGTTGTTATGGACAGCTAATGGACTTGATCCAGGAACAGAGCAGATGGGGAATACTGGCATTAGCTTTGATTTTGGCTTTTCTGGTAAGTACTGTATAGACTAGTATAGTAGGTCTATATATATACACAGTACATCAATGCCTACAAGCTTACTTTCCCGCGATGTCCGTCATATGAGCAGTGTATTATACTGTATATAAATATATTTCATAATGCTGCAATACTAGTGTGGTCAATACTATCAAATTCATTAAACGTAACAATTTACATATTATATGTTTTAACATTTGTTTAATACAGTATCATATTATATTCGTATCTATTTGATAGTGACACCTTCCTCTCCCTCCCTCCCTCGCTCTCTGTATATACCGGAAGTTCCCATCATAAACTATAAAGAAGGTTTTATTTTCAGACTTCAGAGATGATATTTGCCATAATTATGATCAGAGATATAAGCCACCAATCAACACGTCCGATCTAAGAGAAGGATTCCTGCATGCATGTTTGTAACCAATCAGCGCAACTGATACAAGTGATGAGGGCCAATCAAACATTTCCTAATTCAAGTGGATGACTCCTGCCGACATTTCAATAGCCTTGACAGTGGCCATGGTTTCACGTGTGATTCTCAAAATATGCAGTTTGGTATTAAATGCATTGATACACCTATAATGTTAGATTATCTAGGAAAAGTACACTTAAAGGCATAACATCACAGTCGGTTTGCCGATATGGTCGTCTAGCACGGTTTTACCTGAAAATAAATGCATTTGTTTTGACTACTCAAGTACTTTATCCAACCAGTTACCTACTAGTATTCCACATGTCTCACTAGTTATCACTAATTTGTATTAATATTTATTAATTAGCAACGACTCGCTCATAATTCCGCCAGTGTTCGCGAAAGATTGCTTTGACCGTGTTCAGTGAGTAGAGTTACCTCCCTTAGTGAGAAAACCAGAAGAACTTTTAGATCGGACGTATTTTGCACGGGTTATACCAGGAAGTGTTTACAGCAATACAATGTTACCTATCTTACAGCGGTAACACGATATTTTGAGGTACAATAGCGCTTATGTGTATGCTAAGAGCATGTACTTTTCATTAAAGAGAGATAAAGAGAGAGACTATAGCGCAAGTGTCATGTGTTCCTCCCAAAGGTTGAATTACAAATGATGCACTTGCTGTTGAATCTTATATACACAGTTATTTTTTAAGTATATATATGTTTGTACATGTTTAAAGGCATAATATCACAGTTGATTGACCTATATAATGGACAAACGAATTTTGATCTGAGACTAATTACGCTTGATTTATCCACCCAAAAGTTGTTATTTACTGGTGTACTTAGTCCCTAGTACTCGATAGTTATAAAAAGAAAAATATTTTATATTAAATAAGGGAACGTACCGCTATTTATCTTGTCTGTGATGAGTCACTGCTCTAAGAAGGAATGTGCGAGTAAATTAGAGATATATATACCTCCGTGTATTCTATAGAAAGACGCATTTGTCTGAAGGGGGGGGGCGGGGGGGCGGAGGACGCTTTTTGGAAGTACTGACATGATTTTATAAGTCGAGTGAATGTACTTTGCATTTATAGCTAAGAACTAGTCCAAAACAACCATAAATATCTGTGATATATTGCCTTTAAATAAATAAATTAGGCCACATCTACCTTTTGCCACCATTGGTGAGCATCATTCAGACTGTCATCAGTTGTTTGCGCGAATTCCCTCCCAATGTCACATACGATTTTGCGGTGTATTGCGGTAGTTGAATTGTACTTGACCTATTAACAGTAACCTTTAAACCTCCATGTTCCACAGAGGTCAATATTGCCAACTAATCATGTCAATTTCCTGACTCATTATGCGACAATACAACGTTGATGTCTATGCTCAATATGTTGGATAACATGTAATTCATAACACTGATGCGAACACAAATAGTAAATTTTAGTCATTAGAGATTTGAAATAACTTTGTCAATATTTGTTTTAATTACTTTTCAGATGTTTTCAGTTCATATATAGTATATGTGTTAACCATACCATATCTTGTTAACTAATAGGTACAATTGAAATAAGGAAATACAAATAATTAGTCATTCTAAATAATAGTTTGTATGAGTCTAAACAAACCCTGCAACTACTTTTCATGTAAGGCGTATTATTAATAGCGACTATAGCCTGAAGTACGAATTCCAGAGACCTATAAATATCCATTGACAGGAGGCTTCTGTTTATTAATACTTAACGTCACTCAAGCAATGAACTCCGCAACGCCAGGTTAGAATTACAAATGAGTCTTCAGCTACTACAAAGACGTCATACACACGTTCAACTACTAAACCCAGACATAACCGCAATGAGGGTGTTATAATGTCCCTCTATCTGAATTCAGTACATGTTTTGTACCAATTCCAATGCTGTGTGCGGATTTATTTCTAAAGCCCACTCACAGACACACACGCGCGTGCACACACATATACACACATACACACAAACACACACACACACACACACACACAAACACACACACACACACACATACCTACACAAACACACACACACACACATATACACACAAACACAAACAAACACACACAAACACGCACACACACACACACACATACCTATACAAACACACACACACATACATACACACAAACACAAACACATACACACACAAACACACACACACGCACACACACACACACACACACACACACACGCACACACACACACTACATACATCAGTGTGACATATTCTTTCTCAAACGAACTTAAACATCTCGAGAGCTTAGTAATGACTTCAGTTTTCAGACATGATTGTGACAGATGATAATTGTACCCCCCGTTCTAAGTGCATCAGTCAGACTGAGGTTTGGGCGGGTTACAGTAGATCTGTAATTATTCACAGCTTCCACAACAACTGTGCATGTCTGTACGACTCATGAACCACGGATGGTACAGTTGGATATAATGAAACTGACGGATTTCATGTACCAGAGGTGATGGGCACATGCTGGTTGTGTTTAGGCGATCATTTTCCATTCATCTTTAATACTTTACCAATGCTTAGTTTCATTTGCTCATCAGTTTATTTGAAGTTCTCATTATATAAATGAGAGTCAGTAGAATCTAGTACTTGATCACGTAGCACTCCGAGCTGTTGTTCAGTCTGTACTGCACCACTAGATTTCACACTCAGTGGGCTAGCATTTACTTGTCACTTGTTCCTTAATACATATACATACGTGTATCCATATTCTGAACAATGGTAGCGCTATACAGTCGAAAACCAGTTGTCTTTTCTTACGAAGGTCATCACTTGAAAACCCCCCAAGATTTGTCCACTGTGCTTTAGGAACCAATCAACGTCGGTATATCATGACACAACTGCAGGCAAAGAAGCGTCAAACCACCATTGGTACCAACTCGCACAGTGACACAATATCTTGTGGGTTCCTAACTAGGCAATCTATAGCCCACTGGTACATACACACACCTATCACTATATGAATATGACAGTTTTGTGACTGGGTTATTTGTTTCTGTTGCAGGCTTCCTGATAGCTCCCAGCTATGGACAAGGTGAGTGTGCTCAGTGCCGTCCTCTAGTATGTCCATCTGGTCTGAACACTGATGTCATCAGCATATGGCTGTCTGAACACTGATGTCATCAGCATATAGCTGTCTGAACATTGATGATGTCATCAGCATATACTTGTCTGAACACTGATGTCATCAGCATATAACTGAACAGTATTGGTATTAAGATCCTATGAACACTATTATATTGTCATTATGATGTAGTAGAGGTACCACCAGCATATTGAGCAGTCATTCCATTAGCAAATATTATGCATATTATCATATTATATAGACAGTAATGTTAATTGGGTTGCCTAGTCCTTGAACTACTGAACATTGATACTATAATACTTATAACATTATTAACCATAAAGGGAATATTCGAACTGCTTCAAAGGCGAACTGGATATTGTCAGTGGTCTAGTGGATATTTCCACCCATATAACATTGTAAGGTTGGCCACTAGTGTATGGGGTAGTATTATGTACGTATCATAGTGTCACCAACAGACCATAGCCTAATGTTACCAACATCATATTGGAAAGTACAGATAATCAGATAGTCGGATAGTCGGATAGTGCAGTTTCACAAATAACGTCTTGGTCAGTCGTGTCATCAGTAATCCATTGATTTCCAGTTTATGATAATTATTATCAACGAACACTGCTTTAGGGTTTGGATGCTATGATGGCATTGTGTGAAGCCGAATAGTTACAGCCAGCTATACTATAGTAGAACCATGCTTACCTAACATCAGTGAATGTCTGAAAGACCTGTAATAGAGGTCACTACATGATATACAGCAGCTTGTTCAGAAGGACCACCATGATCTAGTCTCTAAGACCATTGATTCTTCTCTGTTCTCGCCAACTCTTGGAAGTGTGAGGAAGCTTGCCTTCTATGTCTGTTCTACTCTCGTGGGTATTGTTACACGTTCTGATGCTTGATACCAATACTTGGTTTACAAGATTACTAGAAAGATGTTTTATGTACACTGCATCCAGTTGTCAACGTCATTCTCAGACATGCGTAGTGCGAGGTTTCTTATGAACCGGAAGCTGACTCGGTATGACGGATGTTTGTTTATTGTACAGAGTCTTCAATTGTTCGGGCCAATCTTAACATATTTTTGGAGCCGAGTCATTTCTCTGACTCTCGTCGACTCATTGTGTCAGGTGAGGTGTGTGTATACCGGACGCACTGGACGCACCGGATGCTTCCTAACACTGTTCCAGTAGTGTAGAGCAGGTTGCAGACATCTTAGTGGCAGGCTGGGATACGCGCAGCAAGGACACATGTGTTTTTATGGCGTGCACTTAAATTACGACATCAATATATCTGTCATAATATTGTTCTTGATACGGATGCAAATCTGATCAGTCTGTCCATGTATGTTAAATGAAGACCGTGATTAGTAGCATAAATATGTCCAGAGTGTGATAATCCGACCTTGGTATCCTTTCACAAAGCTCTCATATCCGCCGGTAGACCATAACGCTCTCCTTGCAGTGTATTAGCTATCGGCAAAGAGAGTTTCGTGAAAGGATACCCAGATATTGAAGTCTATATGTCTAGTTTCTACCCTTCAAACCATCCACCTATTTCCACACCCACCAATCCACCCACCACCTACATATTAATGTATCTATCATGTGTCTATGTTCACATCCACCCATCCACCCACCTTTCTAGCCATCCATCCACCCAGCTATATCTACCCGCCTACCTACCTACATACATACATACATACATACATACATACATACCTACTTACATTTTCTATTTCTATTTCTATTACCTTGAATCCACAGATATACCCATATATAGAACATTATATAAGTGTTAACCGTCCACCTTATCTACCTACCTACTTACATTTTCTATTTGTATTTCTATTACCTTGAATCCACATATATACTCAGACATATAGATCATTATATAAGTGTTAACCGTCTACCTTGCCCAGTCTTTAGTATAATTATTACCTTTCCTATACATCATTCCGACTATAACACTAGCATGCTATGCATCAATCAGTGACACTATAAATCTCTCGATTAACTCTGTCTTCCAAGTTCCTCCCTCTACACCCTAGACTAGCTTTCTAACACGCACCAGCTTACACTCATCTGCATATGTCTACGTATTCGTCCGTATATCTGTCTATATATCAGTCTATATATAGCTTTCTATACATATATCTATATATCTGTCTATGTATACTCGAGTATCCAAGCTTCGTAACCGCAAGTGCAGCGCAGTCATATGTAATTATATGAACGAAATTCTGCTGATTGAGATTCAGTGTCCAAATATAATTAACATGACATCTTTCCAAGTGATGACGCATCACTTACAGTAGTAAGAAATTACGCACGTGCAGTTAATACGTATACTTGTCACGTGTAAATGTAATTCGTAAACCTGGAACACTAATGAAGTTGGGATAATCGACCTATATATCTTTCAATATATCCATACTAATATGTCTATATATCTGTGTATATTAACTAATATTTATGCTTTCGCTCTTTCTTTAGCACATATACACACACGCACACCCACATACACACACATCAACACACACGCACACACAATGTATAACTATTTATTTCGCTATCTCCCCCTCTTTCCACATCTGTCTCTCTGTCTCTCTGTCTCTCTGTCTCTCTCTCTCTCTCTCTCTCTCTCTCTCTCTCTCTCTCGCTCTCCCTCTCTCTCTCTGTTTCTCTCTCTCTCTCTCTCCTCCTCTGCCTCTTTTTGTCTCTCTCAGTCTCTCCCAGTCTCTCCTTTCTCTCTCTCTCTCTCTCTCTCTCTCTCTCTCTCTCTCTCTCTCTC
>JAUTBV010115200.1:0-13764 GCA_032361325.1 Lepetodrilus fucensis
TAAACCTGGAATGCTTTTAGAATACCAGACAAATTATCCACATAAAATTATGTGTTTCCAACATTTCAACCAATAACATTTTCGGGGCCGAATCTTATGTACGTTCGACTGGTGTGACGACTAGTTCCACTAATTGGTAGAGTACCGGTATTACCTATAGTCTGATCTCATGAGATAATGTCTTTGGATGAAGTTCCCTTCAATTGGAAACCATGACCCTCTCGTAATTGGTCTCGTATATATATATATATATTACGATCGAAGGTTATGGTCTTCTAACGGATACAAAATCGTCACGAAAGGCCTAATAATTACCAATTCCAGAGGTGACCTTCATCGGCCAATGGTGGTCTGGGTCTGAGTGCAAGGTTCACTGCAGTGAAGAGGACTTCAATATGCTGGGAAAGGAGCACGCCCTCATCATCATGAACCATAAATATGACGTCGACTGGCTCATGATGTGGATACTCGCTGAGAGACTAGGACTGCTGGGGGTAGACTACTTTGATCTGGCTTTGTAATGTTGTTGAATGTCCATTGAATGCGTCCAGCTTGGACGATAGTAGCCGTATGGCTCCAATCATTGTTGGTGTATCTACATCTTCCTCGACCTGGAAACACCAAGCATTATGACTACTTTAAAACATTTGACGGATGGGAAGTAGTCATAATGGCCGGGGTTTCGAGGATGTCGCTACACGCGTTGGTCCTTGAACATATCCACAGATATACATAGCATATATATATAGGCACTTTGAGGACGTTGTGTATTTTCATCGAGAACAAAGTACACTGTTACAATTAAGGAATAGAGTACGGTCTACGGTCTGATAAAGTATACTCTGTGCTTTTGTTCTCATACAGTAAGACTTAAAGTACTGTATGTTATAATTTAAAGTATAACTGGTTTGTAGATAATAAAAGGTAATGTCTCTACGTCATATCTGTTTGAAGGGATCTAAGATTTACGGCAAGAATATGCTGAAGTACGTGCCACTCATTGGCTGGGCGTGGTACTTCACTGAGACTATTTTCCTAAAGAGGAATTGGGAGGACGATAAAGTGACCATGAAAAAAGATTTGATGAAATTTGCCGACTACCCGGATAACTACTGGATCACAGTGAGTTCTTTCACGAGTTTCATATTTTGTCAGACTACATTTCAAATTGATTCAATCGTCATTGTAACTAAATAGCAAATAGCCATTAGCACTGTTCTATACGTCTTGTAAAGCTGTAAAGGGTGATAAAGTGTAAATCTAGTTTCTCTTTGTGTTTCAGTTGCTACTGTTTCCTGAGGGTACGAGGTTCACTGAAGAAAAACATAAATCGAGTTTGGCGGTGACTCGACAGAAAGGATACAAAGAAATGAAGCATCATCTTCTACCACGACCTAAAGGATTTCACCTGTCCATGCACGGGTTAAGGGATACAAGTTAGTACCTGGTAACCATATGTATTAGATTTAATTTAGGTCTTGCTAAGGTGTAGCCCAAGGTTACCATCTTTATTTCTTTGTATGTTAAATATATACATCTAGGCCTATTTGAGATAATTTAGTTGGACATGACATTTGCTTTTGTTACGTATGGTCCAAAATGGCATCTCATTCCGGTTACCTCAAACTGGAAGAAGATCAATATTCATGAATCCTTCAATAAATGACGGTGTGTGTACAGTATTCATCATACATCTTTCAGTACCCACAGTATATGAAGTTACCTGTGGGTTTGACCGAACTTATCCCAAGCCCACTTTGATGAATGTTGTACAAGGGAGAGCACTCTTAGGAAGAATGAATTTTAGGTAAACTTATGTCTATTGATTGATGGATATGTAGAATAGTTAGATAACTTTCCATACATTTAGAATGTGCAATAATTAATAAATGTCTTGTTATGTTGAATTGTTAATAGCTGGATTGATTTGCTAACATACTAACACACACACACACACACACACACACACACACACACACACACACAGTGTAACACACACACATACACATAATATATGTGGTTGTGTGTGTGAGCGCGCGCGCGTGAGTGTGCATGTAATGCATCTATTTCAACAGCCATAAATATATTTGAGATGAAGGATTTTATAATATACTAAGTGAACGTAAAACAAGATATAACGGTAGATTCACTAACATATAACAATGTCTGCAATAAAGGAAATATTCTATTCAATTGTTACCTAGCTTTATACTGGCTATACAATGTGTAAATATAATACTATGTTCATGACCTCATTGTTATTCTGGTATACTTGCAGGAGAATAAAGTTAAAGAGTGTACCAATCGATACCGATGAAGAATGTGCAGATTGGCTACGGAATCTATATTATGAAAAAGTAATTTTTAATTCATCATACAATATTCATGGAAGATACTTCTCAAAGGAATAATCTAGTAGTCTAATAGTCAACAATACATCGTGTAGAGGCCGCATCATTAAAATCACGATTGTATTTAATAAAACCAAGAATTGATTTCAAATTTCTGTTGATGAAAGATGTTCTTTCTTCCAGGATGCTATTTATGAATACTTTGACCAACATAACACATTCGAGAACACAGAACGCACCATTCCAAGGCGACTGAATGACATGCTGGTGTTTCTGTTCTGGGCGGTGGTCACGTGTGTACCTATGTGTTACTATCTGTGGAAGCTGAGCCTGTCCGGATCTCTGACACAGCAAGCTACCCTCCTGGTCATTGTCACAATAGGTGAGAGCAGTCAGTCATAAATATACTATTCTAGAAAACTGGTAACAAATATAAGTGATGGCTACCTGATGTCAATACGTTCACATTGTCATTAAAACAATTTCAATTACCTCTTTAACATTCTTAAAACTTGCAGCAACAAGGGTGGACTATATGTACCTCAAGTACAATCTACATGACCCGTTAAATTATGCATACACTGTAATCTAATTCTTCCGTTTCCATTGCTACACTCCATTAAACATTACGGGGACGTAGTTGAACTCTGTCGACAAGCCTAATATTATAATTTCATAATTATTACTTGATTGTCACGTGACTTCCGCCTAGATCTATGTGAACCGGAAAATCTTCCGAATAGCGTTTGTTAAAATATGATAATAACTGAGCCTATGAAAGGGAATGGAAGATAATGATAGATTATCTCCTCAATATTTTCACCAGATTAATTATTATTTCTAACACAATAATATTTTTTATAATTTCTTTGCAGGCACGGTTGGAATACGTGGGATAATTGGATTGTCTGAAATAAAGAGAGGTTCGTCTTATGGAAAGAAAGAGGGGTAGATTAAAATGATTCAATGAAGATAATTATACTGAAGGTAAAATGTTTGGCAACACTGAATATGCCATCACATTTTATTATTGAAATTTACTTTAAATAATAATATTTTGAGGATGATTTTAGTAAGGCATATTACCTTTATCAATTTGCCGATGACATTCTTGATTTTCTTTTTTTATCTATGCATCAGTGATGTCAAGAACTGTTTTGGAGCTGAAGTGGTAACAGTAGAATAGTGTAATTAATGGTTATAGTGTTGAACGGTTGACATAATGAAACACTAATAAACGTTTTCCAACAAGATACTCTACGTGTTCTAACATTGTTCATAACATTTTATTTTAAAGAACAACCTATTTTTCAACAAAACAAAACCTGCTTACTTTTCACTTAATGAAAATATTAAAATGTACATGTACCTGTTTTAACAGTGGCAAGTAACCTTCACATGTCAAAGTTCTAAACGGTATACATTAAAAAATAATGTATTCCAATAAATACTACACATTAAGTTTTACGTCTGCCAAAAATACTGATGTTGCCAAACTTTTTACCGTCAGTATATTTAATACTTTTTATTGACTGTCAGATACCTCAGTGTACAGAGACTAACACCTGTTGCATATTTTATTTCCAACATTATACATCCATATCTGCAGGTACCGACGTCCGGGATCTGTTGCCCTCACGTTGTCAATATATGTAGTATATATCCACGTGTTTTGACAATTTACATCAACACGGTTTATTCTAAACAAAATATATTCTAAATTTGTAGTGGTAAGCCCTACATGCATATACTATAGTATGTTGAAACATATACATGTGTCCATGTTTATCAATACTTTGAAGACAAAAGTGAAAATGGTATGAGTGATATTGTAATGGTAATTTTATTGTATGATAATAAATAAATTGACTAACATAATGTTCATATAAGATGTTATATTTCATTTTCAGCGATTTTACATAATTCAGCAACCACAATGAATGAATAGGCCTACGTGTTGTACAATTACTAAATTATCATATACACGTCATATTACAGTAAAGTTATGTATCTTTGGAAGTTGTCCGATGAAATGCATCACAGTGATTGACACTAAATACACTATTGTGGATAAATGTAGAACTGAATACAGATACTTGTAGTGATAACTTTATATATGTTTTACAATTTAATTTCAATCTATGATATTTTACTGCATACAATGAACATCCCGGAAGATACGTTATGAAGTTGATTAATGATTCAATGCTTTGAAGGGCCTCGGATTAAACCATCGTGCTAACATATTGGCGCCTCTTCGGAGTATATTCCTTACATACACATGCCAATATACACAGAATGTACATGTTCTTGGAAACAGATATAATACATATATCGAATGAAACAATCACAATACAAAACTCGCAAACGATTAATTGTACAATATACATACGGTTACTTTGTTAATTGACTACTAGATGATACTACAAGTATACAATAACTATTCCACATTTGTCATTACTTTCACACGAAGTAAGTAACGAATACTGGCTTCACACAACGCATATACTACAAGTATACAGTGTGTATATATATATATATATATATACAAAAATAATTTCATATTGAAAAGTGTATGCATGTGTACATGGAATCTATTTATTTTGTTTTCCACGAAATATTTCAAATACGTGCTTCTTCCATACTTCGCGTATTAGTTAACAGAACCAACATTCATACATAGGCTATAAAACATGCATTTCGCTGATGGTGCTAGACTGATCACGACCCTGTCGAAGATAAAGCGTGTGGTTATCTATTAGAAGGCATATAGACTACAGACTTCCTGTTCAGAAATATGTTCTGTTAGCAAGTTCCAAGGTGGTCCGAGGTATCTGTGCTACGATAGTCCGATAACGTCACGTTTGGCTGCGAGTTAAGTTGATAACGACGGTGTCCACAGTAAACAGAGCGTACGGTACGTAACACGAGACGTACTGGTGAAGTTTACAAACCAGCTAGCTTATATCGAAGAACTACACCCTTTGCTGCCGTTTAGTGCAAGGTCGCAAATTTCGCAGTAAATTAACAAAATGTTGTTGTGAAACCAAATAGGTCATTTCCATAATCGTGTTGCTATTTTGCTTACATGAGATAGGTATATTTAAATTAAAGTCCAGATGGTCGTTCGTTATCAGCTCTTCTTCAGGCCGGTTTCAGATTTCCACGACGTCATACATAGGTCCTATATACACGAAATAGATGTACCGCCTTATAGATCCATACTGGGTATCCATGTATATCTACACCCGTACAGAGTAAGCCTAACGTCGACTATTGTCCAAATTCCTATGAAATTTCTCGATTTATGAGATAATCACATACTCTCCAAAATGTGTTGACCACTGATATGGGTCTTCTATATATATATATGTGCGTAGCCTATTTGTGTGAGAATTTGTCACCAGTTATCGAAAGCTAAGATTTGTTCGTGCGATAGGCCACCCTCGGGAAAACATTCTTCCGCATACAACCGAGGTGTATATTCCTTTCCCGCTACAGACAATTTACTGAGCATGATAATAATAAATGACAGAGGGAACACTGATGGGTACTACCGTTGTATACGTTGTACGTGACGAGTGTTTACGTATCTAGCGCCCCACGTGTTCTATATGTTATGTATGACGTGAGTTGTTAGTCCGGATTATCGGGTAACTCTGGAATCGAGTTCAGTGCTGCCGTGCTATCACACACGCCTCCTGTAGTAGGTCTACACGTACGTATCCAATGTATAGAAGAACCCGCACAGTCCTCAACGTGCTGGCACGAAACATATCGAGGTCCTGAGGTGTTTGTCCGAGGAATAGGGCATCTCGGCAAACGTCACCTGTTGTGTTCTGTTACCTCTGATGATGTCAATATCAGCAGAGTTATAATACGCGATGTAGAGGTCATCATTATACACTAGCAAGTCCGACGGCTCCCTCCCAGCAATATGAACAACCCTGTACGCACCTTTACGTCGCTTGGAAATATTCTTAGCCATGACCGACGTGAAGTTATTGAAATACAACGTCTTTGTCCTAGGATTCACCGCTAGTCCGTTGATGAAGCTTCTCTTGATTTCAACGATTGTTCTGGTTCTCCCGTTCTCGTAGTGGATCTGCACGATCTTCGTGTAGCTAACACTGACGTATATTTTCTTACCAGCTGCATCTAGAGCCAGCCGCATGGGGTTTCCTCCTTGTATCCTGGTTATCTGGTTGATAGCTCTGGAGGAGTCGCCATTCATGACAATGTCCATGGTGAAGATGGACCGCGACCAGTAGTCCGAACAGACGATGACTCTTCTCTTGGTGTCCACCTCAATGCCGTAGGACAGAGTAGTCGGCTTCAGCATCACCTGGACCCTGTCCTTCATGTTGTAGGCAAACAGGGCGTCTATCCTCCAGTCAGACCAGTAGATGGTCCGGTCTACCACGTCGTAGGCCACGTCGCCCACGTAGAGTCCCAGTGACGTGGAGAGAGGGCTGTATGATGCAGACGTCAAGTCCAAGAAGTGGGTGTCGCTCTGATTTTGCTTTGCTATCAGTATGCTGTCTCTTTCCAGCAGATCGTACTTGGTTGCCGTTTTGGCCAGTATTGCGATTTCTTTGTCGTAGTCTTGCTTCCGTCTAGAGTTTGACGACGTGCTTATGGTTGGAACACTTTCACTATTAATTTCAGATTTATTTTTCCGCCTTTGGGTTTCGCCTTTTTGAGGAATCTTGTCTGGGAGTTCTTTTATTGACGGAACAAATTCTGATTTATCCCGGCGCTTTTGAGTACCGGATTTCTCTGGGATTCTATTTGTTGTTTCCCGGGTTGGGACCACGTTTTTGTCAATATTTGTGGATTTATTTCCGTTTACCTGCTTTAGAACCGAGTGGAGCTTCTTCTCAAGGTGACGTACTCTCTTTGACAGGGTCTGAATATTCTTCTCTTGGGATTCCAGATCTCTGACCAGCTGTAGCGTGTTTCTGTCGTGGTCTGTCACTAAGTCCACAGTTGGGTTGAGAGTATTGTCACGGTCAGATTCACCTGGACTACTCCTGATCTTAAACATCTCCTTGTGGATCTCGTCGATTTCTCTTCTGACGTCTTTCATAATGCTTTCTTTGATTGTCCTTTCTAAATTCTTGCTGGTATACACATTGTCTATCTGGTCTTTTATCTCCTTCGTGATTTCTTCCTTCAGAACACGAACGGATTGTTTCTGACTTCTGTCGACTTGTTTCCTAACTAAACCCATTACAGCATCATTGTCTTTAGCAGCTTTGTCAACTTCTTTCTTAACATCTTCCTTCACTTCTTTCATAATGCTCGCCTTCAGAATTCGTCTCTGATAAGGTGTCAGCTTCGTCTGCACCTTTAGCGGACCACCGTTCTCAATTTGCTTCATAACATCATCTTTCACGGAATCCTTTATATGCCCAATCAAACTAGACTGCACTTCTTGCCTAATATCCCTTCTCAATGTTTCCGTAATTTCCCTTTTCAACGACTGTCTCAAATACGAAGCAAGTCCCTTACGGACCTCACTCTGGATGTCCTGAACGAGAGCTGTCTGAGTCTCTTCCTTGATGGACTTCTTCATAGGTCCGTAGATCTTCTCCATGATGTCTCTCTGGATCTCCTTCTGGAGGTCATTTCCAAGGTCAGCCTGAGGAGGGTTCACAGACCTGGACAACGTCTGGATCTCTCTGCGGACATCCCTCATGACCTCTTCCTTGACCGCCTGTCTGATCTGCGGGACGATCCGCGTCTGGACCTCATTGAGGATCTCACCGCGCAGCTTCTTCTGGTCGTCTCTCAGGGTGTCTATGGAGGAAGACAGGACGTTTCTCAGGAGCTGGAACTGCTTGGAGTGAGCGTGCACCACAGGCAGGACACACAGTAGCAGTAGCAGTATCCTGAACAGTTCAGCCATCGTCCTGTGCAGAAACACATGGATAAGTACGCATGCGACTCATTTGATGAACAGTGTACTCGTATCATATATCATATGGAACATGAAAGGGAAATGAAAATACAAAAATAAAAATAAAATAAAAATAAAGAAATCATGCAATTAATTTGGAGATTTATTTCCATTTGTTTTAGTATTTAAGATAGTAGTATATCATAACATGTTTTATTTTAAATCATGCAACTCATTCGGAGATTTCTTATCATTCCTTTAGTCTTTAAGACACTAGTATATAGTCCATAAGTGAACAACGCATGTTATCGTACTTATTCCCACAAGCCAGGGCAATCTGGCAACACTTTTAATGTTGATTTACATAAACGGATGATATAAAAGTAAGCCAGAAAATGTATTCCATTCCGTTGCTCAACTCAACTCATGTTCCGATCATCTGTATACATACGCATACGCCTTATAACTATAGAATGAAATGAATTCCTGTGACATTCAGTTACGACATTAATTGAAATGCAGTGGGATACGTTCATTCATCTGTACATGTAGGTATGTATGCTTTAACCGAGAGATCTAGTAACTCTATCACAACGTTAAGCATAGTTTGTCACAAAATAAGTAGTATTTTCAATTGTAATAACAAATCGTTACGGGACACACATGCATTTGTACCATGGTATACTATCCCTCCGTACGCTAAATACATACACTACAGATTCCATTGAAACTAAACGATTTTCAATATGTTTGCAATAGATTATCATGCGTGTGTATTTGTCAACAGATTTCGCCTCCAAGGCATTCTATTCTGTTATGCTCAGCTCAGCCATATACTAAAGCCTTATTGGGAGCCAATTTCCCGTTATGAGTGTCTATATTTATAGGGTTAACTAACCAAACCCTGCGGCATATATATACTCTAGGTTCTTAGTTTTGATACAACTTCTTCTCTGTGCTGCCTGATCGTACTAACATTTATCTATAGCATATTGATGACGTTGGTATATTAGTTGATGGTTATCTACCGTTTGTAAAAGTTTGGTGATTCGATCCGTCCAGTCACACCTACATGTATAAAGTACTGTGTGTTGTAGGTCAGCTTCTTGCAGTGTATAACATTTAACGTTTGTTTTTCTGGATGGGCTGTGACAAAAGTTGATTTGTTTTTGAGAATTGTATAGCCAAACGTTGCAGACTACCTCGTCACATATAATAAATATTGAGTTGACAGTAAGGTATCCATTCATTCTATCGCAATAAGATTATGTAAACGTGCTGTATGCATGTATATGTTACAACTCGACGCCCTCTGCACGAAAGAGCGTATCTCTAAAGTTACCTTAATTCAAAAGGTTGAAGTTAAGGTTACCTTTGAGAAGGGAGCAAATGCCAAATGGACTTTAGGAGCTAATATAAAAAGTGTGTGTGTGTGTGTGTCTATATGTGCATGTGTGCGCATTTGTGTTATATGTGTGTTTTTGTGGTTAGTGTGTGTGTGTGTGTGTATGTGTGTGTGTGTGTCTATGTGCGTGTGTGCGCATTTGTTTTATGTGTGTGTGCTTGTGGTTTGTGTGAACGTGTGTGTGTGTGTGCGTGTGTGTGTGCGTGCATATGTGTGTGGTGTAGGCCTACACACATGTACATGTGTGCGTATATGTGTACGTCGTCATTTCGCTCCTACTCAGACAGTCCCAACATATATCAAAATTCTTCATTCCATCATACTCGACGAAGGAATACAATAGAAATAATTACTGTATGTGTGTAGGAGACTGATCCCTTACTGCCCCCCGCCCTCACATGCTCTAAGTACCACGGAACCAGGACTATTGTGGACACAGGCTTGTAGGGTCGTCTCGGGTACACATCGCCGTGCATCCGGAGGAGTCTCGCGTGGTCCTTTATTACGCAGTGTTGTGGATCGTATTGAGCTTTTATTGTGTCCATCCATACCAGATATTTCCCAGAAGAGTAAATAACATTCAGTGAAGCGGAATGACGAGAACAAGGACTGAACAGAGACGTTGGTATAAATGAGGGGACGTCGTGAGAAAAGCGATACCCTGACAGTCTCACCGGGGAGCTAGACCATGTCAGATCGAGAATTATCGCCGGACACGTGCACAAAACATTGTTATTAATCTTTAAACATTCTTCGCATCGGGCGTGTACATGATACCATTAAAGTCTTACCTTTACTATATACATGTGCGTATCCTGAGAGAGGCCATACGGTCGTTCTGTACACTGGTACAGCTGGCTATGTTATGAGATGTATGCATTTGACACATACTATATACCCAGCCTTGCAAATTACACAGCTTGAACTGAACCGCTTCGTACACACGTACAATTATACCACAATGGGAATTTTATTATGTGAACCCTATCAACACGGGGAGGCACTAGTCACCCTATGAATACACTACATAACATGGGGAGGGTTCTTACTTGTCAAAAGAACATAAACCACCTCGTAAACTAAACCAATTTAAGATCTGAATCTAATTTCTATTTTTAGTCTTAAACATTGTTAGACGTATTTTTTTATCAGCTTTCTGTAAAACATATCATATCAGGTATACTCAAAGCATACGTATTAGGGCATTAAGTCTACATTAAATGAGTCATAAAAGGAGTACAATAAGTAAAGTATTCCGAATGGGAAACCTACATACCTTCAACCACTATACACGTCCGACATAGTACTTCCAGAAGTGCTTTCTATACAATGCAGTGCGAACGTCGCTCCTACCAACTGTATGTATACCAGCATTGGTACATTCATAATCATAGCACGGGCCAGCCTTTGATGCGTCTTTATCTATTCAAGTGGCAAAATCAGATCCGCCCTTCAGGGAGCTCGGCGTATTATCAACGGCGAGGCGACGGACAAGATTTCTGACTCACCCCCGTGATCTCTGAGGCTCTCCTTGTAAACTGTGACCTGTTCGTGACCTGAAGAAAGTAGCCCCTAGATGATATGGAATATATACTGTATGTATAAACATCGCTCCCTTTAATCTAAAGTGGCCCATGTTAAGTATATACATAGGATCCCAGTTATGGAATCATCACAGTTTATGGTTGTTTATATTTACGTCTGGTGGAGATACAGTAGCGTCTTGAAGGGGGTATTATCTTGACACGTACATGTACGTGGATAGGCTGGAATATTTATGGTTATTGCTGTAAACACGGCACCGTTCATGAAGTATATACTTCTAGTTTAAGCTAGTAGTGTTTGATGGATATCTTAAGGCACTGTTTAGCTTACTACTATACATTACTACTGCTACTACTACTACTACTATTTATTCTTCTTCTTCTACTACTACTACTACTATTATTTCTTCTTCTTCTTCTACTACTACTACTACTACTACTATTACTACTACTATTATTGCTTCTATTACTACTACTACTACTACTACTACTATTATTATTGCTTCTATTACTACTACTACTACTACTACTACTACTACTACTATTGCTTCTGCTACTATTATAGTACTGATAGGACTACTACTAATACTGCTGCTTCTACTGCTATAGTAGTACTGATACTACTACTATACTACTGATATTATACTGATACTTATGGTATTATTGTTAACAATAGTAATAGTAATAATACTACTACTTATAATAAGAATAAGAATAATAAGAAAAATTATACCCCCACCAATATTATAAATTGCATTTGTAATCGCATCATTCCCCACAAAGCCCAGCCGCTCTGTACACTTCATGGCTGCTCGTAGCAAGATTCATGAGATTACTTCGAGCTATTGTCGCAGGTTATGATACGGATGAATGACAACGGCATATGAAAATACTGGCTGGTAAAGTTCTCATTCGAATGCCGATATGGTATCCTTTTGCAATGGGGAACTGAGACCAGGCCCCGGTATTAGGAAACTTATTTTAGTACGATTTCATGCTCATCTCAAAGTTTTTTCTCACCAATTTTCACATGAAATATTTGAGATTGAGCATGATGAAAGTGTATTAATCTCGGGTCCAAGTACATGTAGGCTGCATTATGCATCTGGTTTACCTAAACCAATCCATCCTATAAACACCGGCCATTATGCCTTCTTTACATCCTCCAAGTCTCGTTGGTAATAGGTCTACATATTGATAAATTATATGGACGTTAATTGTTCTTTTAAGATTTAGAGCCACTTTCATGACATTTATTCATCATGGTTTCACGGGCGCACGCACGCACAAACAAACACACACACACACATACACACACATACACTCTCTCTCAGTATAGGAAGATGGGGGTAGGCCTCCACCTACTACCACCACAGAGGCAGCTAGTATCGCCGCTATATCTAGTATTCAGTTCTACATGCTGGTCTGGAGGTTGAGTGGTAATGTATGTGCATATTATACCATTACGTGGTTATCCTGAGGCCTTCCGTACCACCCGTGTCTTACGGTAACACAATGCCTACTCATCTCACCAGACAGAGATTGACGAGAGATACGTCTGAATTACTGTCCTAAAGCCGCCATTCCATGAAACACTTCTGTAAGACAAGACTTTAGGAATGCATTTAAGTTACGTTAAGTTAACTAACAAATCCATTAAATATGCACGGCTATGTTTGTATGTAGACTAATGTATTTATGTATTATTCAGTCAATGACGCAATGTATGTGCAAGTCAACACACCCAAGGTTGCAACTGTACATATATGTCCTTCTATTAGAATTAACAATACTATAACGGAAATGCGCATGTCTTATACAATATACTTACAAGTATGAAATGTAGATGCTCTTGTTAAGGAGGTCTGAAGACAGTGTTGGTAATGAAATAATCTTGGCGTGCACTTTCTTATACTAAATTATTGGTTCGCATATAAATATTATTTGGAATTGTATAGGTCTACTTAGCTGACAACAGACACGACATGATATATTTTAATGTTTTATTAAGGAAAATATAACAATAAACAAAAAGTTCTTTAGTATATTATATTGTCATTGATATATTGATAATAATAAAAAATAAATAAAGAAGCATCGTCTTCTATAGATAGCTATGATGTATTTTTGTTATGTTATGACGAGACATAGTTATTACAATCTGAATATATATATACATGTATGTTCGATAATTACAAGAAGACGCTTGCAAGATAGTTACAAGAAGACATTACAAGACAGACATATATATTATGTAAAGGTTTATAGTAAAAGAGTAAATAACATGCGATATAATGCTGTAAGTACATAATACCTGTGTGATATATTAGAGTTAATATGCATTCCCATATATACAATTGCAATTCGTGACACCTCGTGATAATCAGTTAATTTATTGTAGATATTGTAGCGTTCAGTGGACTCATACACATGTACATTCAAATACTAGTCCATACTATAAACAATGAATTGATTCATGGATGATATATAGTCCATGGGCCAGGACGATTTTGACTACCACCTGGGGTGGCAAAACTAGACTGGTATCAATCTGTTCAGTTA
>JAUTBV010115211.1:0-13763 GCA_032361325.1 Lepetodrilus fucensis
CCGCTTCTAAAATGTAGACTAAAATCATTGATGCATTATGTCAGACTATTGAATCAAATAATTCCACACAAATTTGTTATGTTATTTATTTATAAGGATTGACTGGAATATTTTTTGCGTTCATCGAGATATGAACGTCAAAACCAATGTGCAAACTTTCATACCTCGATGAACGCAAAAAATATTCTATTCAATCCTTAAATAATTAGGCTATATTATATTTATTGTTTGGTATGAAATGCCTATGTTTGGTAAAACTACTGGTTGGGGGCCCAGGACGTATTATTGCCTACCCCCAGCTGTAGCGCTTCCGCGATCTTGATTGATGTGGATTATGGCATATCTTAAATAAAGAACACTTACTAATTACCAATATATGATAATTGGACCAATAATTGTATGTTATGTAAAATTAACACCAAATAGCTTCAAAACTTGCATAAAAATTAAAATGACATATTAGGGGGTTGATCACATGAATAAACAATAAGTCGCTTGTTTATATTTGTTCGTCAGGCATAATATCCTTTCATGTAGTAATTTCCCTCAATATCTACAGCATTTTATGTTTTCTACACAATGTACACAAATATAGCTCTCTTAGTTTGTCATTGAGATCACTTCAAAATGTCAAAAATACATCATTAGGCAAAATAGTGTTTTTATAATTTGTGATTAAACATTTCTACATCCAGGCATGCATTAGGTATGGTTTAAATATTAGTAAATACCAATTTAAAATTAAATAATTTCACCAGATGATTATGCACCCCGTCCAGTTTTATGGGGGCGATCTTGCCAGTTGCATAAAAAGGCCTATTTTCACCCTGATTTCCGCCATCGCTCGCACTATAACCGAAGTTGCGCATATAACTTTGAATACACCATAAGGTCACACTATAGCTATACATGTGTTTATTGTAAGTATAATGAAGTTGATGGACATATTAAGAAAAATATCCAGGAAAACGTTAATATTTTAGGCGAAAGTATGCCCCAACCAGTATTTATTTGGCAGTTTTATACTTAGGGTACCGGTATTGAAGGTTTGGTTTGTTGATATATTTCATGGTCAAACATATTTTAGTACATGTACTTGAAAGTATGTACATTTGATTTTTCTACACAGGTATTTTGGGAAACCAGCAACATTTTCAATATTTTCATATTTAAAATAGTATTAAAATGACTCATACACCAAACTTTTCTGAGTATGTTTTTGTGCTCAACTCACGTGCTATTCTCAAAAACATGATGTTTTATGAACAACATTCTGAATTGAGTATGCAATCGTACTCAGAAAATATTGCCCTATATATTACATATGACCAATAATATAACTGGACATAGGTAAAATCCCCATATATATTGTGTATGAGTCGCTTTAAATAATATGAAGGGATAATAACTAACTTTAAAACGATCACCAAATATTTTGACTACGTATTATGTTATGCAGATGGACGACGTTCGAAAGAATGAACAGGCAAATAGGCTGAATTTGCACGTGTGGGTAGGTGAAGAAGAGCATCAGCACTTGCAAATCGAGCCTTTTTACCCGTTCCTTCTTTCGAACGTCGTCCCTCTGCATAAAATAATACATAGTCAAAATATTTGGTGATCATTATATAAACAGATTTTTTATTACTGGTGCAATTTAAAAAAATTATTTTTATTTTGGTTAGGTAAAATGAAATAAGAAAATGTAGTTTTTTTGTGTTTTTCATTCCATGAAGTATTTACCGAGATAATCTACGAAATATGGGTGTCAATGCATTATATGCCGAACTATAGTATTCAGGATGATAATAACATGAAATTTTTTCTCTAACAACATGTAAAATAGTTATTGAGTAAACGTGTTAGTAATAGTGTAGTCAGAATCACGTGAGAATGTCACTATTTAATTGCCTTTCTGAAGAAAGCGTTTACCTGAAAACTGACTTGAATGTAAAGCTGTCAGCCTTGACCTACCCAGTGTACTGTATGTAGTGTGTACTGAGCTGGCTGGTGTGTACATACAGAACATATAATACAGGTGACGTGGAACAGGCAGACATAAAACTCACACATATACAATAAGCAATGCATGTACATATACCATGTATACTGTAAATAACACAAATTAGGTTCTTAAAACTACAACCATGAAAGTCCAATAATAAGTCATAAATAGAAAATATTTTATTACAAAAGTTCAAAGCCTTAGACTGGTATACTGGCTGGTGTTTTCTGACAAAAGCTAAAGTTGTGTGCAACACAGTAGTGTGCACACTATTGTTTGCTGGCATTCATACCATTTATAACATAGCCGTCAGTGACATACATAATCTCACCCGAGTGTCGTTTGATATATAATACAAATAAGTGAAATAATCTTGAAAGCAATTCTAAACCCCAATTCAACAAGCAGCCAGCCTAGTTATGGTATACATACTGTGGTAGTAAATATATATGATACCATATTGAATGAATCATAATGAATGTCAAAGTAAAGACATCTAGGAAGTGATATATGTTTTATGTATATCGCCATTTCTACTGGCCGTGGCAATGTGCTCACAAACAGTAACACGCAACCTGACATAAAGTTGTCACATGGACACACACACACATGCATACACACACACACACACATGCACACACACACACATACACACACACACACACACATTAAAATACAGCCACCATTTCTGTCCATTGGAAATCTGTAGATATGTTTTCACAAATGTACAGTTTTCTGTTCATTACATTCAGGAATGTACAATTTTGAAATTCATCCTTTGAGATTATGTGGGCTTGTATATATCAAACTGCAGTGTACCATAATTCAGACATTGAAAAATATCATGACTACAGTCAGGACCGACCTTGAGACTTCTGGCTACGAGTTCTAAGCTGTATTACAACCTCAAGCTTTAAGCAAGGCACAACAGAAGCAATCAAAATTCATCAAAGTCTTTTGAAACAGCTACAGTAGCCAACAACAGCACATTTAGCTATTTGTCCATTTTCAACTTAGTTAAAATTTATTTTAATGAGCTTAAGCATTAATTTATTTTAACCCTCCCATTGCTGGATGATATACATGCATTGCTCTTTAGGGCATATCCTGTTGCCTCCAGCATGGCAAGTGAATTATTGTTTTACATCACAGAGGGAATCTTTCACCCACAGGAAGGGTGCAAATTGAAGTGGCCAGACATTTTGATGATCATTGTAACACAATATCATCTCTTTGGAGACCTTATATATGGGGCAACACTCGTGACTTGCCATGGTCTGCTGGTCTGCTCGTCCGCATGTGACATCACGCCAACAAGACAACCATATTCAGTTGGTGCATCAACAGAATCGACATGATCGATACAGAGCTTCTTCAATGAATTAATTTTTGTTTAAATCAATGTGACCTCCCTAGTGTCTCAGACATGATTAGAGATGTGATTCTTAGAAAAAGATGAAAAATTCAGGGAAAGTTAGGGATAGTCAAAAAGGAAAAGCTGCGTCTTAAGTCTAACTTTGAAAATGTCTAGATTGTCCGCCAGTTTGATTTAATCTTTTTCTATGCAACACCATTAGCATATGTGCACGACATGAAATAGACACATTATAAATATGCTTTATAAATAAATTAAATAAATAAATATTATGCAAATATATTTGGGTGGAAATACGGTAGTAATATATTGGATTAATATAACGGTATATTTAGTATGTTATCTGTTCACATGACTTTTATTAGATCTACACTCTCAAATTTGGATAGATATACTTGCTGTATGGAAAGTAAGAGGATTAGTTCCCTGTGGTTAGCAGTCATCATACTGACATATACATGATATACATCAGTCATTACATCAAGTTATCTACTCCATTAACTCTGTAACTAATGAGTTGATTCAGGAACAACAAAGACAATATGTTGACCTATAATTAGTGATTGATCTATTTCATACACATTTCTGAGTTTTATGAGTGCTCAGTGAACGTACCATATTTTTTCTAATAAATGCCCCGTCTATGGGACTCTCACTAGGACTTGGTGCTTTTAAAATTACTAGTTTTTATTTATGGTAGTTAATATCCCAATACACATAATAATTTACTATTCCACATTCAGCCAAACATTTATTTCAATGATGGTAAAGCAAATAACCATAATAATTGCTACAAACATTTATATATTTATTAAGGTAACTATGGCATGTGCCTCATTCATGGTTTCCTCAGGCTTGCTAGGTATATACTAATCTCAAGGATAGCTAAATGTACTTATGGTTTAGTTATTACTTTCATAGTCTGGTCTAAGTGGTGAGACCATTGTTGCGTGCAATATACATATTTATTATATTTTTCGGTAAAATCATGATGATATTACTAAGAAAACTATGAAAAAGAATCAACCATAATAATATGACATAGTATTGGCTGTTACAATCAGTGAGTGAATATGGAGTTTAACGTCGCTATGGGAATCGGCTGTTACACAAGCTTTCTGTTCTAAATATGACATTAGTTTGTTAAAAATCCAGACTGACGCACTTATTTTCCCCAAAACTGTCATTTTATTGCGAAAACAAAGTATTTATGGGACATTGGGAGGGAATGCATTAAACTGAGATATCATTGACAACTTCCCATTGCCAGACTTGAAACATACTTGACAACTTCCCATTGCCAGACTTGAAACATACTTGACAACTTTCTATTGTCAGCTGATTTGTCAGACTAGAACATTATTACCATTGTCAGACTTATTACCATAATTCACAACTTTCTATTGTCAGATTTGAACATTATTGACAACTTACCACATAGCTAGACATGAACATTATTGACAACTTACCACATAGCTAGACATGAACATTCCAGATGAATATCTGTACCATCAGTATCCATGGCAATAGGATATTTTGGGAACTACAATGATGTGAACACTGTCTGGCCTTGCTGACAATGACATGAACACTGTCTGGCCTTGCTGACAATGATGTGAACACTGTCTGGCCTTGCTGACAATGATGTGAACACTGTCTGGCCTTGCTGACAATGACGTGAACACTGTCTGGCCTTGCTGACTATGATGTGAACACTGTCTGGCCTTGCTGACAATGACGTGAACAATGTCTGGCCTTGCTGACTATGATGTGAACACTGTCTGGTCTTGCTGACAATGATGTGAACACTGTCTGGCTTTGCTGACAATGATGTGAACACTGTCTGGCCTTGCTGACAATGATGTGCTGACAATGACGTGAACACTGTCTGGCCTTGCTGACAAAAATGTAAACAGTGCCTGGCTTTGCTGAAAATGACATGAATACCAACTGGCCTTGCTGACTATGATGTGAACACTGCCTGGCTGTGAGAAGATACAGAGATAACGTCATACATCAGTGTGAGTCATGTCCGTACAGACATGTGGCCACTTGCCTCATGACAGATAGAACTTTCGTCTCTCCACATCACCTGCTACCTACTTACATGCACTTAACAAAGAATACTGGATGAACATAATGATAAACATGCATATAGCACTTTTACACCCAAAATGTATTTAGAAATAACATTGTTTTGCCCAGAACTAAAAGGCAACAGATATAAAGGGGGAAATAGAGTTTACTGGGTAGAAGCAGAGCATGATACATGTTTATACTTATCTACAATCCAAGCTGACAGAGCATTTAATGATACATGCAGGCATAGCAACAGATTAGATCTGCAATTTCAGCGGAAAATAACTTGGGTATCGTTCCACAGAGCTCTCTTAGCCGCTAAGAGACCATAGTACTCGCTTTGACGATAGTTAATACAAATTGCTTAAGAGAGTGCTATGGTCTCTCAGCGGCTAAGATAGCTCTGTGAAACGATACCCTGGGCTGTAGGCCCCAAAGCAAATAAATTGATCTTGGTCAAATAAATCAGCATGTTTCTGCATGTTTCTTGTAGGCTACAACTATTGTAATGTCAACGCTTTCTATTGTGTCGGGAGCCCAGTTACAACTATTGTAGCGCTACAAGAGCGTCGTGCAACAGGCGCCAGGCCTCAAAGTTACACTTTTTTCAAGAAGCCATTTGGCTCCTGTATAGCCAGAAACACTTAAAATAGTGAAATATTGGTTGCCAAATGCAAAATTAGGTCGCCATGGCTCCAAAATTAGTCGCTAAATTTAGGCCTGCAGATACCCGGACAATTGCCATGTTTGTATATGTAACACTATCATGCTGATCCTATGATTCAAACAATAGAGATATACATCCAAACTTCCACTGCAACAACTTTTCTCACCGGATGACGCCAACACGAAACTGGCCCACAGTTGAACATGTACGATACTTTTAAAAAAATATATGTGTATAATCAGTTGAATCCATACCCATTTTAAAAATAAAGTACCTCACAGTCTACAGGGAAGGCTAGGGGAATCTCAAGCTAGCCTGAATTGAGAACCTTATATTATAAGGTCGAAGCTCGAGTCATTCGAGCTTTTGTCAAGTCATACCAAAAGGTATACCTTTTCCCCTGGGATAAAGCAAGGATCTGACACCTTATACTGAAGCTATCCTCAATACTTCTTGTTTCCCTGGGGTAAAGCATGGTTCTGACATCGTAGCTACCGTATTCTCAATACATACTTATAATACTTCTGTGGCGTAGTGGTTATAATGTCAGTCTGGACAGGAAAGTGGTATATGCCCCCGATTTCTCAAAACAGAGTTTGATAAATCTCCCATTTACTCAGTATTGTAACTTGAGAATAATTAAGCTTAAGCTTGAGCTCGTTATAACACTGAGTCAATGGAAGAAATATCAGTTGAGCAAAATCTCAATCTCAAATTTGCTTCCAGACATCAGGGCCTGGTTTGAGCCCAAAATATATGTTCCCCCTGGGGTAAAGCAGTATGTAGTCAGAATGATTGGGTGGCTGTGCTATACAGTTTGACATGACATGTGTTGATAGATATATCAGTAAATTTGGTAGATGATGTCGGTAAATACATAGAATGAAGGTATCGGTAAATACTTCATAGAATGAAGACAAGAAATAAAGTACAATTTGATAATTTCTACTATCCGGCTGGTACTATCACTTATCACTACCCCCTACTACTAACTAACTCCGGCTTCACAGACCCGTACACTATTGAATATTCTATATCATATAGACAACAGTTAACAAAAACAAATTTTCAATTATCATTTTGATTTCACATCCTTAAAATTTACAGGATCCATGTATCTCTTATTTGATACAAAGCTTTACATGTTTATACTAGGGGAAAATACTTAAACTTTTCCTTATTATACAAAGAGTTTTGTATTGTAATTTATATTGGTAATTAGACCTGCCTTTAAGTTTTGTGGGGAGCGACATTAATATAGGATGTTACCATCCTGTTTGTTAATCCCCTCTCATGATTTATGTATATTATTATTGTATTGTTAAATGTTTTGTGTGTAATGTCTTTCATGAGAATAAATATTGTTTAAATCACAAACAGGGTTACAATCAGGGTACCACATGATAGGTACATCCACACTGTTTTACATGTTTCAAGAATATATATAATACTATATACCACCTACCGTATACACTAGAAACATGTACAGTAGTCATGGTAGTAGTCTACATGGTCTAGCTGCTGTGCTATCTCTAACATCCCCACAAGCTATTAATAGTAGTATATATGTAGTATAGATCAGTTGATATTACATAGATTAATCATGTTAAAACATACTGCATCATACAAGTATAGGTACTCTACTTATCTTTAAAACTTACTGGCCCAAATAATGATACAAATAACAAATGTTTACAAAAAAACATGGATTTCTACCTAAAGCATTGGGATAAACATGATAAAATGGCTTGGGCCATTGGTAGTTTCAAACACTGACTGTAAACATGCTGTGTTAAATAGACCATGTATAGTTTGTACAGCTATGAAAAGTTTACATCAACCTTCTTTTGGCTTTAGATTACTAAGTAGACAGAGAGCTGTGATTTAGCATTTAAACCAGCAGGAATGATCTAGTGATTAAACCAGCAGAATGGATCTAGTAATTAAACCAGCAGAATGGATCTAGTGGATAAACCAGCTAGCAGAATGGATCTAGTAATTAAACCATGAGTAAGGATCTATAGTGGTTAAACCAGCAGGAATGGTCTTGTCTTTAAACCAGCGGTAAGGATCTAGTGTTTAAACCAGTGAGTCAATGTGGAGTTTAAACCAGCAGAATGTATCTAGTGGTTAAACCAGCAGTAAGGATCTGGTGTTTAAACCAACAGGAATGACCTAGTGGTTAAACCAGCAGTAAGGATCTAGTGGTTATACTAGTATAGACTAGAGCACTAATAACAAACCAGTATTACAGTAATATTCAACTTGCCAGGTATTATTAATGTTAGCAATTCTTCTATATATCATATCTAAAGATGTATTTAATAAGGAATTATACCTGGTTTCTGTATTCACTGGTATTCGACTTATGAATAGGCATTACTGTTGTACACACTGTATACGTGGTAAACCAGTAAACATGCTTGTTTTGTTTCTACAACGATTACTAGAGTTCCACCTGTGCACTGCTAAACAGCTAAATCATAGTAAATGCGGCGTCCACTGTTGTCAGTGTTGATGAGATCAGGTAATCAGCTGGTATTGTTGTTCTCACCTTGGCACAATTGCTGCAATATTTTCCAGTAAAGGTCGTCAGAAGCTATAGAACTAGCGTCATCCAAGCTACTGTTAGTTAGCAGATCGCAATCAACTCGTCCCCACACACGAGAAATAAATAAGTGCACACATGTAAATATCCGAGTACGTGACCAGCGTGACTGAGCTCCAAGTTCAACCAGAAGACGACAAACGTTCCAATCCAAGTACTAAGTACAATACTGCCGCGCGAGGTCACATGCAGGAAATCTTGCTAGATTGGTCTCACTTATAGCTTTCCCAAAACGTATCTATTTTGTGTGATCACTCAACTGTGGCGCGATCATAGCACTGTATTTACACCCGAGCTCGTCTGTCAAGTTTACCTGAGATGTTTAACAGTGCAACCGCTTAGTCGATGGTGATAACTTTGTATTTAACGATGACGTGCACGCATTTGTTTAGAGACAGAACCAAGCCTGTCGTTGTGTCATGCATGTTTAACATGCGCTCGTTACCTGAACAAATAAGCGCAAGCGCCCTCTTTGAAGGGAGGTAATACAGGTGAGGTGAATTGTAAAATAATATTATATATAATTTAGAAGTCTAATAAATATGAACAAAAAACACGTGGCAAATAAATAGGACGGTGTAGCCTCGCGTAAAAAATATAGGCGTATAGGCCTACACATTATAGCAAGAGCGCGTTACGGAAGTTTTAAAGTAATAGTAATAAAAAAATATTAAAAAAATAATAATGGTCCATGTTTCGAGGATAGTGTGGTACATGTAGGCTACATTGTGAAATACATGGTCTATTATATGAAGTTTTGTCCTTTTAAAAAGCTATAGCCTTCGACTTGCGCTCGTAGGCAACTCGGATTTGTGTAGTAGGCATATTAAATCATGAACCATGAATACATCATGAATGCTATCCCTATTCTCAAAACAGCTAACGGGCACTGTGTGTTAAATCACGCGCCAGAGAATAACACGAAACGCATTTGTCATCCTCGAAACAAAGGTCATTATGACTAGCCTACACCTAACCTCCGTCAAATTACAGCCATAATACCCTAGAGTTCGAGGATGCGCATTTGTATGCTTGAATGAAATATTCACAAACTTCATTAATAGGTTTATAATAGTCTACTCATCAATGCAATATAGTTCTTGGTTTCAATAATAAAACATTGCTTTTGATTTGAACTATTACTAATAGTCGAGGGGCAAATCCTTGAAAAGTAGGCCTACTGTATTTAAAGAGTTTAATGCAGTACCCCACCCTATACACGCATCGTTATTCATATATCATTGGAAAGCTTAGAGTCTCCCCATTAAAGTTATAGGTATGTGGAACTGGCATATGCCATGGTGCAATTTATTTAGGTCAAATGTCCAACATGATTTCTCTTAACATGTGTCTTTTTTTTCAGTAGATATGTTACATTTTATATAACAATATACGCTTGATTCAGACGATCTAATTTGTAAGATCTCATTAAGAATATTGTAGCAAATATAACATTGTCAGACACAATTGTAATAGTTAACGGAGAATGAGTGAATTACGATTACTTATAATAGGCTGTAATTGGTATTTACAAACAAAACTTATAATACATTAAGAACAATTACGAATATAACAATAACTAAATAGTGTTTGCTATAATAAAACGGAAACATGATCAATTATACGAATCCAATAATAGGCCTAATTAAATGGCATTTTTATATAGTTTTTACATGAAAACAGTGTACGTGCATACACTTATTTAAATAAAACTGGAGATTATGGCAAATAGTCTACATTGTAAAAGCCAATACTATTCGGACAGCGTTTTTTTCTCATGCACTGGGAGATTTTCATAAGTTCTACGATGATGTATATATTAGTATTTAAGCATGCGTGAACTTAATACTGCATTGTATTAAAATACAATTGCCTGTCGACCATAAACGATCAATTGCAAGGCATAAAGGAACCGAATTCCATATATCACACAGTCACTACTTGTTGAAGGCAAGTTCACATGGTTTGAAGTAACATAACCTTATGTATAATAATAAATCAATTAATATGTTGCTGTGTATACATTATAACATTGCAATTACTACCAGCTAGTATAGGCTACATAGGCCTACGCATGTGCTTGCAATGGAATTTCTTGCACATCTTTTATAAGATACTCTGGTGCCTGTTGCACGACACTCTTGTAGGCTACAACTATTGTAACGTCAACGCTTTCTATTGTGGCGGGAGCCCAGTTACAACTATTGTAGCACTACAAGAGCGTCGTGCAACGGGCACCAGGAAATATGTTTTGCATCTTGCCTAGCCCACGTGACCTAACTCTGATTCCTATGTATGGCCCCTTGGCTGCATAGCACACGTTTTCCGGGCACATTGAGATCAAAGCGCTGCAGGCGGTATATGTAGTCCAATCAGATTCGCCCTAAGCTCCGCCTCACAACAACAAATATTTCGTGAGTCTCGTCGTCACCTCATACAAGTTGGTACTGTCACTGGTTCCATACACGGATGTCATAGCAATACAAGAACGTTTTCTCTTGAATGGCTACATAGGCTTTTATCTGATTAGGGCCTATCTGTTTGACATTCAATCCCAAACTTAGTTTAGATATCGCTTACGAACTTCTACAGCAAACTTTTCGCCATTTGGGATGTTTTGACAACGTTTACACAAAGGGAGACAACTCACTCTGCCGCCAGAGTGTAAGCGAAGCTCGGAATTGTACCCTTCACTAGGGGAGATGCTGGGACCCTGGCATAAATGTTTGCAAAAGTTACTTTTCGGATGAGATCATGATACATAGGATGTGCTGTCTGTAACATTCAGTGCTTGGGATGTTGTATATTTCCATCTGCCCTAAACTGACAAGCTGTAATATAAGTGAAATAATCTTGAAAGCGGTTCTAAACCCCAATACACTGATACAGGGGCATGTGCCCGTAACCCTGTTAACCCTCTCCCTTCTGGATTTAGGGAATCTCTTTAGGGCATGGAGGTTAAATGGTTTCTCTACCTGTTACAGGAGTGGGGTCAATAAAGGCTGGTACGTTTCGGAGTGGCGACATTGGGGAAGGTGTTGGTAAGGGACATAATGAAACTGTATCTACAGTGGAGGACTCTGAAGAACAGGGGTGAGGGACATGTACAGGATTTTACAGGGACATGTACAGGATTTTATAGGGACATGTACAGGATTTTACAGGGACAGGTACAGGATTTTACAGGGACATATAAAGGATTTTACAGGGACATACAGGATTGTACAGGGACATGTACAGGATTTTACAAGGATCGATACAGGGACACAGGATTTAGCAGGGACATACAGGATTTTACAGGGACATATACAGGATTTTAAAGGGGCATATTTTATTGGGCGCCTCAACTTACTAGAATTGTCGCATTTATTTTTAATTGGTTATGACTACATGTAGATCTTTTGTTATCTTTTCCATTCTTACATTTTGAAATATATACATAATGCAAGTACTAAGAAAAGTGAAACAAATATCAGGAAACAAATAAAATACTACAAGTGGCATTAAAGAATAATTTAGTATAAACAATACTAAATCCCTTTGAATATCACTTTTAATATGAATATATTTGAATACAGAATATTTACCGACATTTGTGTACTTGTACTAGGCCAGAGACCAGCTTGTTTGAGAACGAAGACGAAGATGAACCTGAAGAGCTGTTTGCCGTGGGTGAAACTGAGGCTGCAACCAACTCTGCTGACGGAGGTCAGTGCCGCATGACCTCTCAAGAGTCTTAGCTTAACCACTCCTATGTTAACGTACAGTTTACAGTTCTCTAATATATCCTTGTGCTTATCCAGATGCAGCTCAGTTGTTTGAATCCCAAGATTTCGGTGGCGGTCTGACCGAAGATGACGCCGAGCTGTTCCTCCCTGACGCTGTGGTGGAGAAGACGTCACGGACACCTGCCCCCGTGGCCGAGGAATCTGACCCATCTCTGTTCCAGTAAGTTCTGCCAGTTGATGAGGATCCATGGCGAATATTGTTGGTTTAACCCTCTCCCTGCTGGTTTCAATACAAGGCACTGCTCTTTTGAGCATCGCCAGCTGCATGGAGTGTTAAAAGAAAAAATAATATCCTCAACATTTTATTCTTATTAGCCTACTCAAAGATAAATGTACTTGCAGAAAATGTATTCTTTTTCAATTTTTCTTTGTCAATATTGTATTCCAATTAAATGTGCTTCCATTGCTTAACTTTAACATAACATTAACATTGAATGTTTTAGGATAGAGGATGATCTGGAAGAAATGCTAAAACTTGAAATGGGCAAAAAGACCAAGAAACATCAACCTGGTGCCAAACCCTCTCTACAGCCCAAACCCAACCTTCACCCGAAACCAAGTCTTCAGCCTAAGCCCACGCTTCAACCAAAGCCTGACCTTCAGCCTAAGCCCACTGCCAAGACAGACGACACGCCCGAACAAAGCCCTGCAGTCAGTACTGACAAGACTATGAGTGGTGACGACATCATGTCATATATCCAAGAAAATGCTGCTGCAGATGATACTGATTTAGATCTGTTTTCTTGAAAGAAATACAATGAGAGAGAAATGGAATTACAGAACAAGAGAACAGTAGAAAATGCAGTCGTTGTTGAGTGACACATACTCTGTACCTTCCAATGCTATGTACGTTCCACCATACCTCAGTCACTTTCAAATCGTGCAATTTACAAGAATGGCAATAATTCTTAGCATGGAATTACCTCCCTTTAGATAACCATAGAGTGTATTCGACTCCCTGTTCACCATTGTTCGCGAACAGGGGAAACAGTTCCCGAGTCTCGAACAGGATAGTAGTTAAAAGTACAGTTACTATGGATTCACTTCCGGCAAAAAAATGTCGGAAATGCAACACATTTTGCAAATATTTCTTCAGAATTTACATTGTTTAAAAATAGGATAGGTCTTTTTGCTCCTACTCTATTTGTTATCATTTGGAAATCACAGAGAAACTACACTTACGGGGGAGGCAACATTTTCTTTTCGCTGGCAGCCATGTTTGTTCTCGAGTCGTTCTCTCC
>JAUTBV010115222.1:0-13762 GCA_032361325.1 Lepetodrilus fucensis
AGATACTGAAAGATGCACGCCCGGGTCAAAAAGTGTCGGCCCCGGGCACCCGGGCCGGCGCTTATTTCCAACACTGTTTAGGTGAACTATATTATTTATTATAAGATTATAGTTATTTGATTCCCTGGTTTACAGATCCACCTTTCTGATTTGTTTCACTTTGGAGTGGAAAAATATCAAATTATATTTATTTGTTTTTTTGACCACCCGAGTCGACATGATCACAGGAAAATCTGTAAACTAAAGAATCAAATAACTATGGCCTAATACTAGATTGTAATATGATAGATATATAATAAGTATGTTGATCTAGACATGATACTGCATTGCTTGAACCTTTGCACTATTTCACTTGAGCATTGTAAATTGACACCAAGATCAAATGATTCTATATTATTTATACTGTAGTCAGTGTTCGTATTCAATTATTTACTTGAAAATCTATATTTATAAATGAAAAATATTCTCTTGAAAGTGCTAAAGTAATGATTAAAACTCTAGGTTACAATGAATAATATATATATATAGATATATTGACATAATATTATACAATGTATAATAAATAATATAGATAGATATATTAATGTAGTTGATACATAATACATTGCTTAAATTTTGCACAATTTCACTCAAGGATTTAAAATGTACACAAGGTCAAATGATGCCATGTTGTATAATCTTACATCAGTATTTAAATTGTCTATTACATGTATTTAAATATTTATTTATGAATTCTGGGGGTAAGTAGTGACATCTCTGTGACAAATGTGAAATTCATAAATGTCTTCTGACAGGTGTTTTTCACAACACTGATGTGTGAAATTAATTTGGTCAAGTATGAGACTCTGACCCTAGAGATTTGAATAATATCTTCACGACCCGAATATGTGATAGACCCAATTATATATGTGTGAGGGGAGATGGAGGGGGAGGGATTATGCAGGGTCGGGGTGATGCAAGGAGATGGGGCACGATAACCCAATAACCCTTCTCGTAGGAGCCTTCAACTTGGGAAAAGACCGAAGATCACAATTTCTTAATTCAATTTCACCTTCAAATTATGGAATAATTGATGAACTCCATATCTGCTTAATATTCGTACTACTAGAAGCAACAATAAGTGAACCTATAGAGTGGCAATTGTGATTGATCCAGCATGGAAGGGTTAAATTGCAAATGATCTGAAAGAAGATGATTATATATTCATGCAATGTTTGTCATATAAAAAAATGCATAAGAAGATTTAAAGAAGAGTTTTTCATAATTCTGGGAGATGTGCAAAACATGATGTGGTTTCTGAAACATTGTCAGGCCTTAAGTGAACAAAATAAACAAGAATTAAACAAATGGAGAAAAACACACACACAAAAAAACCAATCAAATAAAGGAGAAAAGGCATGTTTTTGTGCCTTATTATGTTTTTGTGTGATGGACTTGCGACAACATTATCGAGAGGAAATTCAGTGTGACTAAGTATCTTACACGGAACAGTGGACTACCGCTTTAATTTTTTCCCAGAAGGAGATTGGATTACCATTCATCCTACCTGGTGGTAGTTCAACCCTGTCAATGCTGAAGGCAACAGAAGATGCCCTAAAGAGCAGTGTCTGTGTCTAATCCAGCAGGGAGAGGGTTAAGTGTTTATTGTGTGAAGGTGTCAATGCTTGAATAACGAGAAAATGATTTATTACCCACACACGTCATAACCCGGACATTCGGACATCGTCCAGTTGGATGTCATCCAATGGAGATTTCTTTGACCGGCTAAATCGGCAATTTATTCTTGGAAATTTAAGGAAGGATACCTTTAAGAACGAGGAAATATTCAAGGATGTGATTTGTGTTGAGTCAGCATGACAATGCAATGCAAGGACTGCTTTGCAATGTGTCTATATGTTGAACGTCGCTGAATCATAGTGATGACCTCAAGTTTGAAAGTTTTAGGAAATGTTTATGGAGTCAGTAACACAAGCTATAGTAAACTTAAATGGTAATCAAGGAAGACAGTAATTTCATTATTAACTGTAATTTTCATGCTTCACTCAATTTGCTTTTAACATTTTAAAATAGTTTAAATTTCTTTTTGTATGTGTGTGTGGACAAGAGCTGTGTCTGTGCCTAATCCAGCAGGGAGAGGGTTAACTATTATTTTTATTGTATGCATTAATCATGTAAATACAGACTTCATCATAGCTTTCATTAAAAAAAAAAAAAAATCTTTCATTAAAGGTATGTTTTAAGTGTCCATATAAGCACACATAGGATATATAAATCTGTGAAAAGATTGGTAATTTGAGGAAGATGTCTATACAGCTGTGAGGTAATCTATCGTGTGAGGTTTCTGTTGTTCCTCATTCATTGCATTGGAGGACTTCAACTTTGTCCCTGATTGTGTTTGAGGATCATCTACGTTTGATACAAGGAGGAACAGTTATTAGTCACTTGATTGTCGGATCGCCCGCGAAATTGTATCAATTACTTCCTCAGATTGATGGATTCTTCACAAATCGACACTGCGTGGAGCTAAACAATAAATTAGTCCTGTTTTATATTTTCTGGAAGGATTTTATAGCGTGTGAAGGCGTTACAATCTCAAATGACTGCAGATCTTTGGAAAACAGAACGGAATGCCACATACTGGTAGATATGGAATTGCAGATCTTCAAAGAACAGAACAGAATGTCACATACTAGTAGATATGGAATTGCAGATCTCCGAAGAACAGTGAGTGAGTGAATATGGAGTTTAACGTCACTGTAGGAATCTTTCACCAATTTGCGATGATTCGAACAACAGAATGGAATGCCACCTACTGGTAGATTTGGAATTCCACATAGATATGTACTAGTCGAACTGGTGGCAAATTGTGTAGGAAGGTGATACATGTTGGAAGTAATCTATACGTCAACGACTTGTCTGGGAAATAAACTATGGCGCTAATTCCTAGTGCAAGTGTCTGGTGAGTACAAAGAGAAGCCTGAAGATTGTGTAGGTGTGATAGAAACTAGAATCCAACACTAAGACCGAGATGACTGAAGTTCGTCAAAATCATCTGAATGCAGAGTGCAGAAAGATCGTATTTATCAAAAGTAAATGGACATTTTTAAGAAGCCATCGGATGAGCTCTTTCTTCATGGCGTCGTCTTGTCGCATGTGGGTGAAAGATATCTGCAGCGACGTCAAGCAACAATTTACTCACTTCCCTATTGATTAATCAATCTTATTAGGAATCTCCAGTTGCCTTCAGGATAGCAATGGTTAATGTGGAATATCGGAAATTTGATTTATAATTTTAGTCTTATGCAATTGCTTTTGAGGTAATTCTTCTGTTGAATGTTGTTCAGGGCTCTGGACTAACATATGCCCGACGTACAAGGGCAAGTTAAATTGTACAAAGGCAACCTACCTTTTATCATTTAGCACCTTTGGTGCCATTGTAACTTGCCCTGACTTGCTTTGCGGGGAAGTAACTCAAAATGGTAATCTCGAGCCCTGGTTGTTGTTCTATCAATGCAGGCCATATATGCATATCACTGGATAGGAGTGAAGTAATATTTATGACGGCCATTTATGACACAATACCTTATTTAACCATCTGTCATCTACTCAAAATCGCCACAATCTAGGACCCTTTTAGTTGACTCCAGAAGGGAAAAGGTTAAATATGTCATTTTATTGAAAATCATTGCTCTTCATGAAGATTTTCCTATGAAATCAAAGAAATAGCTGCTTTGCATTTGCACGGTGATATCTGGGTGGCACTGCTATGATATCACAATGGGTAACCAGAATGGTAGAACGGTTACAGTATGGTAGAGTAGATATTGCTTGATCTTGCTCTTGAAAGTTATTTTCCTGTGAAACTGGCCAACTGCAATTGGAAACCAGTATATAGGGACCGTAAGTTGACACGAGATAGCCCGAGATTCATTCAATATCCGGTGACATAAACCGGTCAAACACCTAAATGTGCTACAAATTTGACGATATCCCATTTTGACCTCACATGAAAACATCACGATTCAGATGTCATTCATAGCAACCATCGGAATTCTGCCTGTCACCGGAAATGACCCCAACGAGACTTACTGTCCCTATTGGCTAATAAATGTGAAATGTTTGATGTTTGACAAGTTCAGAATATGTTGAATGCAGTGAAATTGACATTAATTGTATACAGCTGTACTAAATAGTCCATTTGATAAATTCTGCATGTGTTGAGCTTTGTAACTCAAAAGAACCTGGAAATTTGAATTTGGTTTTCATTTTTTTTCAGAACCATTAGTCCATTAGTAGTCAATTTTAATGAGCTTTCTGCAGGTTTGTTTTAGGTAACTTGTTGAATATACCGTAGATCAATATTGAATGAGTTTTAGTTAATTTAGCTAATCTGCTGTGAATGCTGATATGATCCCTTATAAATATAGGACATTTTTTTATTGTTTCATTTACATGAACTGTTTTTACATTTAAAATTACAGATACTAATAGTTCTTAGTTTACTACAATATTAACTATAAATACACCCATACCTGTATTTGATATTTGTTTACATGGAATATAGTTGGCAATCGCGCAATAATATTTCTATTTACACGTGTAAAATTATATGCTATTTTACACCATATAATTATTATAAAATATTATCAAAAATTGTTAGTACTACCCTACCAGTTTGTTTTTCACAAATAAAATATGATATGACATGAAGTATACCAAATGATTTGATACCTATATTATTAAAATATTCTAGAAAGCGACTCTAAACCCCAATTCAAAAAAATAAAATTAAAATTGCTACCTATGTCCTATACATTTTTGAACTGACTAGAAAATATCATTTTTAAATAACCCGCATGAGTCTCTAGCATAGTGAAAATGTACACTGTGTAAACAACCAGAATCAGGTCATGTATTGTCTTGTTTGTCTGTGTTAGATTACTTGGGTTTTCAATTACTGTGATATGTTCTTAGGTCAGTTAGGTTATACTTTGGGCTATGTGCAACATTTACACTGAAAATATTTAATGTAGGCTTTAGACGCTGACTTTGCTGGTTTGAATTCGCTCCAACTCCAAGAACACATAAAGTCATTCAGACCACCGTAGGACATGCTGAGAGGTTAGCGTGCGTTGGGGGTCTATTCCTTGGACCCAGACCAGAACCCGAAATCGGACCCGGACTTTTAGTCCATACGCCAGACCCAAACCCAATTTCCGGCAATGTGATTGGCTCACATGACTAGGGTTAAATAGACAAATATTTTATTCATATTCTGGGTCACATGAGCCAATCAGATTGCTGGAAATTGGGTCTGGGTCCGTTGAATAGATGTAAGTCCGGGTCCAGGTCCGGGTTCAGGTCCGGGTCCAGGTCTAGGGAATAAATCTCAACGCAAATATGTGACTACAAAATCTTGACATCTTTACAATAAATAGTAGGGATATTTGTAAATGCTTTATACATGTTAAGATAGTACTTGGGTTAATTATGCATACGAGAATATATTTATTTCAGACAATGTTTCATTTTACAAACCTTTTAGGGAAACTCGTCTTAACCCTTTCAAATCCACAGAAATTCTGCAAATAATAATTTTGGGAAAATAACTTGAATAACCCTTGACAATCCCCAAAGCATGGATCCATAATCCCAAACTCCAAGCACCAATAACTACCCTCAAACAAACTACAAGCATCAGTAATATCTTACTCTAGTTGAAATAAGGAAAATAGAAATACATGTAGCTTCCTTGCATGACATCCCAAAAATAATTAATTAGATATACTGTACTGAATGTTTCGATTCTGTACATCCATCGCCTGAGGAAAGGGCTGAGATATCAAGCCTTCTGGCTTGTGTGTTCTTGCAGTCTATGTGTAATCATATATCTACTTGAATATATAATATAGTACGTATATATAGGTCACGGAAACCACCGGTATTGGAAACGATAAAAGTACACAATATTTGTATGAGCAAGACCCATTGAGAGTTATCTTTTCATTGAAGTCTTGTCTGGGTTATTTCCAGTAACAGGCTACCGGTGAAACCTAATCAGAGTTAGATACTTGCTGATCAAGGTTGTATTTAACCATATCCATGGCATAGGCAACCAAAGATGCCCTAAATAGAAGTGCCTAATTCAACAGGGAGAGTGTTAATGAAATTTAATAGCAGTTAAATATCTACATGATCTACAATAACCAACACATACCGGTATGTAAATATGATAATGATTAACACTTTAATTTCTTTATTAACCATCACCAACAAATAACCAATGTTTTTGTTATGTTATGTGCTAGCTGGGAAGATACCAGACTAATGAATTATTCAGTGAGATAAATCTGGCATGGCCTAAAATTAAAATAACAGTAAATGAAGTTTAAAGTGAGAGGCAGGAATTTGATCAATATTATTGGGGTAACAAAAATGCTTGAATTTGAGCAGATTTGCTGCTTGAAGGCGGTAGAGAAATAAAATTTCAACCAAGCAACTAGTGGCATTTTCGTGAGGCCACTCATGATCACTTGTGGTGTTTTTTGGCCTATGAAGTAAAAATTAGTTATTCAAGTCTGGGAAATTGTTTGATAATTCAGGAACTTCAAGAAAATCTTTTGCAGGGGAATATTTATGACTGGAGCTCAAATACAGATCTATGTATGAAACAAAGTGTATAATTTCACCATCAATGGAAGAAGAAATGGTTTTGCTTCAGAAAGTCAGTCGAATTTCATTTATATACAGTAATCATGTTAATACACCCTATACCTTTAGAGAGGTAAATAGAGAGGAGAACTACATAGTGCGGCTGTATTTACATATTATATCAATTGATGTTAGTTGCTAAATAAGTTGTATCCTACACAGATTTGTATAGTGCATTGATTGATATACCAGTACTTTTGTTGGAAATATATAACTTGTTTTATTTGTATTATTTATTTCTTTTTCTTTTAATTAAAAAACCTTTTTAAATAATGATAAATAAATTGTGATATGTCATGTAAGTGTGTGTGCCATGATATTAACCATCTTTCTATCTTTTTCATTTCTTTATTTCTTTACTTACTTACTTTCTTCACTTACTTTCTTTACTTACTTACTTTCTTCACTTACTTTCTTTACTTACTTACTTTCTTCACTTACTTTCTTTACTTACCAGTACTATTTTTTACTTACTTTCTTTACTTAATACATATTTTACAAACAAAATCATAATGGCTATGTCAGACCAGGTCAAGAAATATCTATCAATTACTTTACGATGTGCACAAGATCAAATGATATTTGGTTTGGTGTTTTTGCTGTCGCCTATCAACGTTGTCTGTCTTCCAGCAGTAAAACTGAGATTACGTCAGTGTTGCCTTTATCCTTTACACTCACTGCTTCCGTTCTGGTTCGATAAGCATGTCACAATTTCATCAGGGTCAAATCGCGGCACCAGTCAAGCGTAACAAGTGCATGATCACATAGAGTGCCTCTCACCTGGCTGGGATGACAATTTAACAGGTGTTAAACATATATTAAGATAATACTGATTAATAGTTGAGTACCATGCCAAGCTATTATCAATATGACTTGATGATAGTAAAACACATAGAAAATAAATTAACATAAGTAAATATACAAATAAAAACATTTAACTTTCATATATTCCATAACTGTTAAGATACTACTGATTAATAGTTGAGTACTTTAACACAATATAATCCAATTAAATTAGTTAAAATACAAAATAAAATACCATTTAACTTTCATATATTCCACAAACTATTCCACAAACTATTAATCAATATTATGTTATCAGGCTACAATCAAACTTAATAATAAAGAACAAATAAACAATTAATAACATTTAACTTTCAGATATTCCAAAGGTGTTAAGATAAAACTGATTAATAGTTGAGTACTTTACCATGCTACAATCCAACTTAAATGAGTAAAAATATAATTAAAATAACATTTAATTTTCAGATATTCTACAAGTGTTAAGATAACACTGATTAATAGTCAAGTACCTTATAAGGCTAAATACTGACTTGTAAATGAGTAGTTAATAGACTACCATTGCCTAGCATAGTCAATGGTATGTTAATGTTGCACCTTGTTAACAGATAGCCTTGGCTTATGCTTACAGGTGTGACCATGATAGGTACTGATTGGCCAATAGGAATCCCTAAGCTTTGAATAATGAGCGACAAGCTTGTAATTAGAGGTAAGCCTGTCAGTTATCACGATAATAGTGCAGTGTTTATGCAGAAGAGGAAATCCAGGATGATTGCTAGACATAAAACAATAGGTTTTTTTTGCTGTTATTAAACAATAGGTTCTGTCTGGAGATTTTTTTGTTTTTAAATGCAAATTTTGGAAATTGTATGTTGAGAACATCAAAAAGGTGAATTCTTTTATTATCTCTGATATTTTTTTCTTTGTATTTTTCTTTAACAAGTTATGTGGTATGTATAATATACCTATTTTTACTGCTTTCAGACTTTTAAAAACTTTTGGTATGTTTATTTTAAATACTTGAATTTAACCCTATCCTTGTTGGATCAGTATAAGATATCTATAGTTACCTACAGTATAAAGAGGGTTAATGTGCAGTCATGCAGTTGGGGTTAACAATATGATCATGACATGCTATCAACTGATGTTATGATATATTATTTTTGTAAATTGTTCTCTTCCAATTATGCAAGCCTAGCTATTTTGAAAATCTTTAGGGAGTCATATATCATGAAAATTCAGTTATGTATTCAAAGGAAAAACCCAGACATTTGTCACAAAGAGTTATTTATTATGTATCCTGAGTGAAATTAACGATTTAACTGGACTTGCAGTATTAATTTAAATCGTCAAGTGGAGTTATGTGTTATGTATCCCGAGTGAAATTAACTCTTTAACTGGAAGTACAGCATTAATTCATCTCGGGAGGACAGATAATCCATATTTCGTCGTGTTATTATCTGGTCTGCCCCTGACTAGAAATTGCACAGCTATGTTATGTTCCTGTCTATACAAGACCGACCGACAATATTCATATTTCATAGACATGATAAGTAATCTGTCAATAACAATCTTTAAGGTTCATAGATATATTTCCAAACAGCTGTTGTGTGTGTGTGTGTGTGTGTGTGTGTTATCAGGCAGTGTGTGTGTGTTGTGGCAGTGTGTGTGATGGGGGGGGGGGGGGGTTGAGGTTGTTTGTTTCGTGTCCTCAGTACATCGGCTTTCTGACATTGGTTTGTTTTGATACACAGGCGTCACTAATAATTCACTAATGCAGCTAAACTTCTGTCTCGATCATTAACCTACGGAGAAATTACCTAACAAGCTTGACACGATTGGTTTCGCCTCTCGCTGGTTTGTTTCGACACACACCGGGTCAACTAGGCTAATACGAGAGAGAGACCCTGGGTTATATTTAGACGTACACCCCCTAATAGTGACGTACACACATACGTGTGAGTGCTATCTCTTCAGACCTGTCCTTAAAGACAGACTTTCAACTCTGTGGTTTTCGTTGGAGTATTGGATGTTATGTCAGGGACATTCACAAATGGAGGGTGTTGTGTGGGGGGACCGTTCTCCTGCTGACCGGTCAAGGACTTGACGTGCAGGGTCTGTGAAAGTTTGAGTTAGTCCATGCTTCTGGGACAGGCATGTCAATGAACACATTATGACAGCTCCGGGTCTCCGCTTTATCTCAGGACAGCTGTGAGGAGTTCAGTTGAGGTTTTATTTATTTTTCGTTTGTGGTCGCTACCCATATTGTGACATCCTATATGCTGCACAGACTTTGTATTATTTTTCCAGTGGATGTTCATTATGCGTGTACCCGTGTGTGATCATTGTGTATTTTCTGAGTGTGATATGTGATACAGATGTGGCAGTGATTTTGAATGGAAGACATAATCTTGGATCTATTCTTCTGGTTATCTTGTAACGTCACGTGTAACATTTACGTGTAACGTTACATGTATCCTACAGTATGCATAGTGTCTTCAATGTGTTTGTCGTAACTAACTTCACCCCAGGGATTTGCTATATTCTGTTCGAATATTTTGACAGATAACCACCATCTTGATAACTTGTGATATATAGATTGGATTCTATCTTTGATGAACTTGTATATTTATGAATATTTATCCATACAGTGTATGTCATTGTGTGACTGACAGACTCGAACTGCATAAACTTTTGTATGTCGTCACTCCGAATCATGGGCACGTGTTGATGTTGTCAGTTGCAACCTGATTGGATTACTGTACCAGATTGTTTGTCATCCCTACAGAATAACTGTTGATATGCACCTGCATGGTGTCGACATGTCGTGATATATACCTGACACCAAGTGACGGAAACCATGATGATACCAGAGTTATCACGCCCTCTGATAACGCATTTCCCACGATAATTACAGAACTGTGATTGGAGATATGATGACTGTGATATAAGGATCAAGGCGCACAAAGCACACATATTGCACAATGAATAACATAAAGGTTGCCCGCGATTATTTTATGAGTAGCCAAAGTAATTTACTTATTGAAAACAGGGAGTTCGGACACAGGAAGTTCGTCCATCTTGGAAACCATCGGCCGCGGCAGAGCGTGTCCAAGCTGACGGAACCGTCCACCGACAACACGCCAAAGTTGAAGGAACGGAGCTTCTCCCTCGGGTCTAGCAGCAGCAACAGAACCATGAGATCTGGTGAGTTCTGTGTGAGATCTGGTATTCTGTGTGTGAGATCTGGTGAGTTCTGTGTGTGAGATCTGGTGAGTTCTGTGTGAGATCTGGTGAGTTCTGTGTGTGAGATCTGGTGAGTTCTGTGTGTGAGATCTTGTGGGTTCTGTGTGTGAGATCTGTGTGAGATCTGGTGAGTTATGTGTGTAATCTGGTGAGTTATGTGTGAGCTGGTGAGTTCTGTGTGAGAGACCTGGTGAGTTCTGTTTGTGATCCGGTGACTTCTGTGTGTGAGCTCTAATAAATTCTGTGTATGGGATTCCCACAGCGACATTAAACTCCATATTCGCTCATTCACTGTGTGTGGGATTTGGCGAGCTCTGTGTGATCTGGTGAGTTCTGTGTGAGAGATCTGGTGAGTTCTTTGTGTTGTGAGATCTGGTGAGTTCTATGTGAGATCTGGTGAGTTCTGTGTGAGAGGGCCGGGTTCGTGGCGTTAATGGTTAGAGCGTCGGCCCCGGAGTGCGGAAGGTCGGGGGTTCGATCCCTGGTCGTGTCATACCAAAAGACATTAAAAGGTGGTACTTGTTGTTTCCCTGCTTGGCGCTCAGCATTAAAAGGGTAAAGCAAGGACTGGTCAGTATACTGTGTCTGAGTGGTATCATTGTACTATCTGCGACATGATATTCTAAGTGAACTAGCACTATAAAAACTGGTGGAAATCCAGACTAGTCAAGCAGTACATATGCATGTAAGTCATGATATTAGTGAAAGATTCTAGAAAGTGACTTTAAACCCCAAACCAACCAACCAACCAACTGTGTGAGAGATCTGGTGAGTTCTGTGTGAGAGATCTGGTGAGTTCTGTACGAGTTCTGTATGAGAAATAGGGAGTTCAGTGTATGTAAAATGTGAAATCTGTGTGTGAGAACTGGCCTTGAGATTCCAAAAAGTTTTCTTAAATCCCCATATAATGAAATCATATTTTTAAAGTTTCGTAATCTCGGGGCTAAATAGACTTTCATATTCAAAACAGGAAACCATTAGATCTAGGTATTATAAAATTGATATGTTTTCAAAATAGAACTATGAGATCAGTTGCTTTTGGCTATCCTCCCACTAAATCCAAATCTTATTACAGGCAGCAAGCAGTGGATGCACCCTCCAGATGCCCTGTTGAAGGGTCACATCCTCTACAATGTCAAGGTCAGTCAGGTCAATCTCTTCCCAAATACAGAATTGTTTCAAATGGGTGTCATAGCCTCACTGCAATGTTAACACCTTGAATTACTCGCAACCAATTTTAATCGATGATACAAAATGTATGTCATCCTAATTGTTCTAGCTGTTGGATACGAGTAAATGCGAAAATATATGTAGATATAGGTGGTGTTCCATTCACAGTCGAAGAGACACAGTCTGGACAGATGTGTCCAGACCGTGAATGGAGCAGCCAGTATATAGTCTATTCACAGGAAGTAAAGGGCCGAGGAAAATACTGTTGTAGTTTGTGTTTGTGACTTCATGAATTTGATGCTGAAGGCTCTACACCACCTCTTGAACGTGGACAGATTGGACGCGTCCTGGACACATCTGTTCCGTATTCCATTCATGTCCTGGACGTTCTGGCTTGTCCAAGACTGTCAAGACTGTCAATTTGATGATAGTAGGTTTCGCAACACTACAGTTACCATTACAGTTACAGTTAGTATAGGTAATCAGTTTGTTCGTAGTATGTGACGTCAGAGACTCGCCTGACGTGCAGTTTCCCGTTTCTGACTATCTGGGTTTCCTGGGACTGCCAAAAACGGGAAACTAAACCTCGGGTGAGTCTCTGATGTCACATACAATGAACAAACTGATGACTTAACCGTAATCGTAACTGCAGTGTTGCGAAACCTCTCTAGTAGCTCAAAATAAAGTGTAACAGGTGGCTGTCAAAGGTTGTCATCTCATTTTGAACAGATCATTGAAAGATTAAGATGTCACAGAAAATTCATGGAGGAATCGTCGCAAATGGGTGAAAGATTCCTGCAGCAACGTTAAACTCCATATTCACTGAATCACTCTTGGAGGAAAAGACCAAAATTAATTCTAGCTGATCATGTGACATGTACGGTTTATTTTGTTCTTCAGTTTCTGGGCGAGTGTGTTGTTGAGAATCCGAAGGGAACAGAAGTTGTCAAGGAGGCTATCCGGAAAATGAAGGTAAAAGAAACATTCGACTTTGAAAATATTTCTGTAGGAAAGTATTGGAATGCAATTTTTGTAAAAGGAAAACAAACTGTTTTACAAAAATCTCATTAAAATACTTTACTACAGGGTAATAGAGTAAAGTCCGGCGACTTCGGACAGTACCCGGACTTTGGACACTTACGTTAACCAGCCGTTTATGTGTTAATACACATGTCTCCCGTTCATCCTGACTCTATTTTGACCGTGAATAGCTAAAGCACGTTATTTTATCATTGCATGGTGCTAACATGACCGTTAACCTATCTAAATCCATAGCCAATAGTTAATTGCCATTGATAGGTTGACACATGTCTTATATTAGCAATAAACAGGATCACCACTGAAAAGTGTCCGAAATCCCAGGACTTTACTCTTAAAGTTCAAATTATGCTTCATGATCAAGATGGATCACTTTTCCATAAAATTTAAATTTGATTATCTGAAAATGATTTCCTTCAGCTTTGCAGAATAATGCACATGATGGATAGTGTATTGAAAAATTGTAGAATAATTCTTTTATGCTTCAGTTCAACAAACATATAAAACGGGCGGAGGGCCAGAAACCGCCCAAAGTGGAACTTACGATATCGGCCGATGGTGTGACTGTCCAAGACCCAAGAACTAAGGTACAGATATGAGTGTGTGTCTGGATTCACATGGGATTTAAACCTGAAGCAACTCCTGAAAAAGAAAAAAAATATATATTTTTTCAAAATATTGTATTTTTCTTAATACTTAAAAATGCTTACCGTAATGAATATTATCACATAATATAGAGTTTGAGAGTGCAATAACACCCATTCAATAAATATAAAATATTGCACTAGTGCAATAA
>JAUTBV010115233.1:0-13758 GCA_032361325.1 Lepetodrilus fucensis
CAGCCACATGAGGTCTAGCATTGTCTTGCATTAAGAGGAACCCAAGGCCAACCACACCGACATATGGTCTCACAAGGGGTCTGAGGATCTCTTCTCCATAACTAACGTCAGTCAGGACATTACTCCAGTCTTCAGAAATCATTCTAATATGCTGATTTATTTTTAGAATGTTCAGATACCTTTACACACCAAGTATTGTAAGGCCTTTTCTTTGTCCTTCAAGTCAAATTAGGGCATCTGTTTTTAGAACCATTCATAATTAATATAAAAAAAAGGTAATATTGGATATTATGTGCATAGTCGTGTAAGCCGGTCTGTCTACGGCAAAATCCTAGAATTCAATACATAGCCTATATACGACTTGGTGAAACGCCAAAAACGTTAAGCACATTTTGTGATGGCACCTGATACCCAATATGATTCCTAAGATGCAACTTTTATTACCCCAATATTTTTTACAACGTGTCCGGAAAGATAAGTTGTAATGACTCTATAAAATTGGAATACGAAAACCCCCAAAAGGTCATAACATCATCGGCACTGCGCGAGCCTGGCACCAGAGCAAGCCGCCTGAATGGGAAAGTTACGAAAATAGGAGCTTTGTTGAGGTCATAAATGTGTAGCTACAAGATAAAAGCAATAACTGGGTTGTCCATAATGCACGGAATACGGGAAGAGTTGTTGCAGAGTTATTATCCCAGGTTCCCGGAATAAAAGGCAAGTTGCACTCGGACCCATGAACGTAGCTTTCAGCAAAGGAAACCGACGAGACAAGAGGATGCCCTTTCAGAAATGTCGTCTGCGAGCTCGACTCGGCCGCTGCCTTTATGTCGTATTGTTTCTTGTGAACAAAATATTGGAGGACAGTTGTTTCTTTGAGGACATTTTGTTAAGATATTGGGAGAGAAATCAATGGACTGAGAGTCGTCTGCGAGACAATCGTGAAACGTGAAGGAGGTCACGTGTCCAGATAACCTCTCGTCATTGGCTGATACGAGATACTTTTATTCTGCTGAACTGCCGAAGGTGCGTGGAGATTTTGAACAAAGTCCTTTTATCGTCCAGCGATTTTAGATCTCGTTTTAAGTTGTTCTGTTCTTGAAAAACAGCAGTCCTTAGAAAACAATGATAACGATTGGAAGGGAAATCCCTAAAATAAACACCATCATGAGAATTTAGAACGTCATCTGACATTATTATGTCTTTGTCAGAAACGCAAACAGAAGAATTAGTTCAGACTGTTAAGGAATTCTTTGATGTAAACATCTCCAAATTAATCTTAGCGTTTCCAACTAGTGTTTAATGTGTTGGCATTCTAACAGGCCTACCCAACAGAATATTGCCAGTCCATTTATCAGTTTGATACTTGAAGAAATTCGGAAGTGTTAACATGCTAAATGTATTTCCCTTAAAGTAGTAACATCGAAGCTTCACATTCTAGCACGGAGTGAACAATACCATTTTGAGTTGAGGCTAACATTAACCATCTTCACACTGAAGGCGACCATGAGTGCACAACGGAACGCGATTGAGAAGCATATGTAGATAATGTCCACAAACACGTATTTATAAATAAGCATAATTTAACCTGATCGAATTTTCTGTAGAAGACGTGTATTATCAATACCATTCATACCCAGATCTGAAACTAATTGGGATAAGAAGGGGTAAAGTAATGACCATGAAAGAACGATATTCCGTTAAATTATGGTGGACATCGCGTTGTCAACAACAATAGCCACTTAAAACACGCTATGTGTTTAATCAAAGTCTTCCTTCGTGTCAGGAATCCGGAAGTGTCACGTGATGGTATGACGTGGTTACATTACTTCCCAAAACACATGAAACCACAAAGAGGAAGAATTCTAAACCGGACACATTTGAGAACATTGCGAATCGTAAATATCGGAAGAACTTTGGTCTACATACAAATACTAGTAGTATACCTTGCTGATTCCTAAATGTCTATTCCTAAATGTCTCTCCCGCATATAGTCCAAGTGCTAAATATTAATCATTATGAGCCAATGGCATGATGACACTGTGAAATGAAAGGTTGGCTAGATTTGCGTAGGTACGTCTCATCCAGACTTGATAACGGCTATATTGCTAAATTATTTTGAGATTCCACGCCCTCGAGTAGGTTTTATAATAATAATTTGACGTAATTCCTTAAAATACAAATTGCAAATAATTATCATATACATATTCCAGTACTACAATTGCCATGGTGATTCTTGTTCGCATGGGTCGTAACTACTAAATAGACCAAACTACTAAAATAGACCAAACTTCGATAGTGTAGGGTTAGTACTGTATGTTCGATGTCATGTCAACCTGTTGGGGAACGTTCCATTAGTACGAGCTGGATGGGTGCTCTCAATGGGTAGGTCGTAGGAAGCAAGGCGCTCTGTACTTAGACACGCATGCACTCTGCAAGACGAGGATCTTGCTGCTTTCAATTGAACTTGTCCATGTCGCTGCGAAGTACGAGGTTAATGCAGATCTGAATGGTAAATGTGTGTGCTGAACTTAGAGAGGGCTTCGGTGATAACGGCTCGTCATTAATGACGAACATCCACGTGTATACATGTATACATACAGATGGTATAGTCCTTGTCTAAGACGTCTCGTGGCATTTCTTTTCGATTGTTAATGACCTTTTACATTTGCCAAGTTTTCAACAAACAAAATATAGACAAATCATTAATAATCGAAAGAATTGGCACGAGACGTCCTTGACAAGGACTAGACTGTATGTATCACTTCTACCCAAGCATCAAGGTTGAAGGTCTTTGGATAGTCTCTGGATTACGTGTCCTTGTGTGCATCATTTGCAGTCCCTGTGCAATAGTTTATGACCTACCTGAATTGGAGTCAGTGTTCTTCGTTTTCATATGGATTTCAAAGATCGCATTGCCATATATGTTTACGGTTCTTACCGTTACATGTAGCTAGTGTCTTACTGTTACATGTAGCTAGTGTCTTACTGTTACATGTAGCTAGTGTCTTACTGTTACATGTAGCTAGTGTCTTACCGTTACATGTAGCTAGTGTCTTACCGTTACATTTAGGTTACGTATTACCGATTCAATTTGTCATCCTCTCTCCTCTACGTCCATCGATCCACACATAACATTACGATCCATCGTGGAAAATGCACCAGGCTCTGTGACTAATTTGGAACCCCGATCCCACAGTTTTAGGGACCGATATGATGACAATCGCCATATCAATGCCGCGTATGTTTAGGTTTTAATGCCACGAGTCCTCTCACTGTGACTGTTTTGCTCGTAATCTCTGAAGACACCGCAGTGACATGGGCAAAGAAAGGAATATGCACCAACAGCTAAATTTACACCAAAAACGGATGTTAATACAACACCATTAATTATATTAATTATCCAGAAAGTGACAAGCCGGTGTAACCCTACTGATCACGTCGTAATGTGACGCCTCCGGGCCTTCAGGGCTCTCTCTGTCAAATATTTAAAGTTGACATTAAGAACGAAAGGAATACGCGTATAATATTTAAACATTAATTACAGCCACATTATTTCCTGTCCCCATACACATACAACAGTGACATCGAAAACGTCAGATCTGGTCTAGTGCCTCCAATAACGTCGGCGGATGTGACGTATACGACGTGAACGCCCGACCCGGAGGAAGTGATACCCTTGTACAGCGCCACCCCTGCTGAGATTATAATTATCTCCCTTTAATAAACAATAGCGGCAGATTTTCCACGTGGTTACACACTTTCCAAACTGCACGGAAATTGCTGGTTCCAAATTGGAACCGATATTTGAGCTAGATTGTCACCAAAATGAGAATGACGAATGATGACATTCTGATTTCAATTATTTATAAATAAAAGAGGACTATAAATTGGTTTCTTGTCAAATTATGTATCGTATTAACATGAATATAATGCTCTAGGCATACTCGTCTAAAACACAGCCGTTCATAAATGAAATTTAATACAACATGTATAGGCCTATATAATACAAATATTCAATTGATTTCTTGCCAAATTATGTATCGTATTAACATGAATATGATCTAGGCATACTCGCCTAACTCACAGTCGTTCATAAATGAAATTTAATCAAACATGATGCTATAGGTCTATATAATACAAATCTTCATTTCTATTGGTACGCGCATAACACTATTCTATGTCGTATTTTAAACTGCCCAATCAGCAACACTAATCGTATAATTTCCTGTGTGTGGAAACATCGAGGTTTCACATTGTCATTGGATCCGCAAGCAATACAATAGCGCTGAGCTTTTTCAACTACTGCTGCATGACCAATGAGCATTGATAATCACACGGCGGAGAATTACATGTTCTCACGTCCTACATGTATGTGGATTAGCTAAGTTGTTAAAGTAAATCCCCGCATTGAAACGCGCGGATATTCTTCTGTAAACCATCCGCCGTTCAGACTCTTGCTGGCAAAGCAGGGACCATCTTCCCGAAGCTATCGTAAACGTAACGACATCGTTAAGTCTACGTGAAGGACAATTTGATGATACCGAAAGCGTCAAATTGTCCTCAGCAAATACTAAAACGATGTCATTTCGTAAACGATAGTTTCATTTGATGATCCCGAAAGTAAAATTGTCCTCAACAAAGGCTTAAAGACGTCGTTGCGTAAACGATAGCTTCGGGAACATGCCCCCTGGACTAGCCCTACTTAGGCTACTAGTATCTAAAACTGCGGGCTGTAACGTAACACCCGCAGTAAGCCCTTCGTTAATCTACAGCCAGTTTCATCTTATTTATAAACGTCCACGTTGACAGTGAATTCAATGCAGCGCATCTTCTCTGACGACGAGACGGCGACGCAGCGGAACACGATCCACGTGCTCGCAAGATGAAATACCCCGGATGTAGACATCCAAGACGTAACTGGGTCTCCGTATCACCGCCTACCCAGCCGGTGAACATAAGCGACACCGTCCTCTTGCAGTAGATGATCCTATCCTAACTGTAATTACGTCTTAGTAATTAATTGAATTAATAACCCGGATGTAGACATCGAAGACGTAACTGGATCTCCGTATCACCGTTTCAATATACGTCTTAGGAATGAATAGATTTTTTTTTTTTTTTTTTTAAAGGGTCGTATGGAACCGATTTCCAAGTCCAAATTAAGGTGTTGAATGTATGGATGCAAGATACGATGCCTGATAGTTTCAATATACTACTGCGATAACAACATGTGTGTTTCAACGTTTCTCTAGGTTGTGTCGCATAACAGGGTTTTAATTGAGAGAGAAAGAAACAGGACCGTTCTTTGACATGTTTTACATGTTTGTAACCTTGCATTCAGTATTGGGAAAATAATGACCACTTGGAAAAAATAATGTCCCTACGGGAAGATAACGTCCCCCCACACCCCCTCGTTGTGTTTCTTCCGAACATGTTCCGTTCACACCCGTACAATGAGCGCGGGGCGAGCGTGTATTGTGTTCCCTACTAATGCTTGCTGATCCGTTTGGGAGAAAAATGTGTTTTTACGTTTTGTGAATGGTTTGGGGTTGACCAATGTCATTTGTGCCACGCCGCTTGTGGGTAATTACGGCTGCAATCTGTCTACCCGTATACCAAGACAGCTGGAAAGTCCATTAAACGCATGGGAAAGTCTTTTTACAAATCTGCGACATGTTTCTCTATGGGTTGTGTCGTTCCAGGCCTGAACCCATTCAAGCGTGCCTGTACGTCTGACACATGTGGCCTCAATATTACGCGATCTGACGAATTCCATGCAGGAAATGTTTAAAATAACTATAATGCATGTGTCGGCAGAGCTCAAACTGATATGCACGTGATATGGAATTACGTCCGGTGCATGTGCGCGTGCAATCAGGTGAGCTGACGAATACCGTGTGCGCATTTAACAGCGTAACGTAATAGGTTTGCAAATATATTAGCGTGTTTTACTTCAATAAACGAGGGAGGGGCTCTGCAATGCAAGTAACGTGAAACCAATTTCTTATTCATTTCTACCATAATATAGCTTCCAGGTTTCACGTTAAGCATAATCAGGTATGGATTATATATTCGGAACATAATTCTTTAATTGACTACTATATTACGTTCATCGATCCGTGCAATTTCCATCACATGTAGACCTTATTATAGATATTTTCAATTATAAATTATTATATAAATTCCAGTTGACTTGTTTGTACTTTTATGCTGGTGAATATTGATAAATTGTTGCCATTCGAACATAGGATGACATGGCAGTATCACACATACAAAAACTATTCAGTTGATGATAAAAAAGTTCTCGAATTCATAATCGTAATTAAAATCACGGTCCGATTCTTGGACCGTTTGATTAACCATCACATGCATTCAGTAATGTTTTTCTTTGAAAATGTTCTTCAAAACAAAATGTCGGATGCATGATGAACAAGGAAATGTATCCCCAAAGTTTACTCTAATTCCTTAAGAACAATCCTCAATATCAACGGATACACAAAGCAGCGTGAAACACACGTCTTCGTAGCGTTCATATCATGGTATGCAACAGCAGTCGTTTTAGTATAGGGAGAATGATAATGAAAAAGAATACTAGTATATTGAATTCGATAGTAACGACCCGTGTCTTCGATTTACGTTGTTCATGTATTCGACAGTAATTCCGCTCTGCGGACAGCGACATTATTGGAACTTTGAGGAATGGAACTACAGTAGAATGCCACGTTTGGTAAAGCCGCCGTCCAATATTGTTCATAGAGTGATCGTTCACGGACAAAAGACATCCCAGTGTCTAGTAATGAAGCAAGACATTTGTACATAAATCCGTCCACTTTCCTTGCTCGAGTTCAGACGCTGTACAAACGTTGGAAGCAATTCCTTCCTAAATGTGCAATAATGTCTCCGATCCATTGCCCATATTCTCAGCAAATTGCAGAGCAACGTAATATACACCCCTTTTCATGTAATACAATCGCGACTCCGAACTGCAATATTTGACAAAAATCTTCGTTCAACGTAGGATTAAGGAGGCCTCGGCTTTTATCTGCTAACTGCGTTTTTCATTAATTCCCGGTACCGCTATCTGGCGGTATTGCAGCCAGCCCGTTCTCGAATCCTCACTTGACTATTGTGATGAATCGGCCAACTTCAAAGCCCGGGCTACGCGTGCAGCGGCTGCTTGTCACCCCTAGCAACGGACAGAGACACTGTCTATTGGATATCATTGCTCACTCATCCGTTTCGCTTCTGAAAGGGGGCGGGGCGACTGTCAATCGAGCTTAGACGGACCTGCTCCCCACGAGGCTGTAGTTGTCGTCATACACGCAGAGTTGTGTATTTCAACGGGCACTGTTTTAAGCGTGTATCGCTGACATTCTATAAGCAATACCCCGTGTGTATGTATTGGAATGTGAACCGACATCAACAGTTACCGTAATTATCTAACGGATCTCTACTGTTTATGAAGACAATAACTAACTTATAGATATACAAGCGGCTGATAAGGAGGAGTATATTGTTGAAAGACAGTGTTTCCTAGTGTCCCAAGTGAGGTATTTACACGGGGTGTCTTTTCATCATTTCAAGAACATGTGAAAAACCAGATATTCAGTGTCCTATGGATTTGAGGAAACGTGATTTCTGTGTCAATTTCCACGGATTTTAATTTACCGTTACCCCCGGCGTCTAATAAAGGACGGTGTGGTCCTCGTTATATAGAGATCATTGGATGAGCTGCCAACTCTTAAGCCAATATTCACGAGGAATATATCGTGTGTTCTTGGAATACTCTTAGGCTGTGAACGTTCTTGGAAAGAAAGGTAAGCGTGTGCAGCCTTATATCAGCCATAAACCACACTGACCGATGGCCTTGCTGACCGTTACGTTATCACTAGATCTAGCTTTTCCTTCAATGTTGATCAAAGGATTACCCCTCCACCAGCGCGCGAGCCAGGGTAGTGAAACCCTGGTAGCTGTATTCTCGCACAGGGTCCTTATCACAAGGATTAGTTATTGCTAAAAGGGAGGATTTGGGACGGTGTGTTTGTCCATATTTAATCAAACACAAACGCTAGATGGCGATTCTGTTATTTTAACGTGCCGCCGACTACGGTATTTACGCTGAGAGCGAGCTGAACGCGGGGGCCTAGGACTATGAGATTGGTTCCACGTGCAGAGACGATCAGCGCGCGACATAAACATGGCACCATCGGTGCGTTATATCATCTGCTCTGGTCACTTCCCGTGTTTCGGCCACTGTCCGGTGCCGTCTAACAGCTAGCCCCAGCCGTCTGTTACACGCTGGCAGCGGCGGGACGGATTAATTAGTGTTATTTTTAATGCGGTCGGTCACTATATCTGGTCATCGCCATGACAGCTCGTGTCCTGGAAGTCTGGCTCCAATGGCCGGGCGAATAGACGACGCATCCAACGCCATTTCTGTGACAATTCCACGAATTTATGCCAGTAATTAGTACCACGTTTTATGGTACACCAAAATAGGAAGTTAATTAAACATTTATATTAGATAACACAATAACACAACAATGCAGGGACTTAGATTACATGCGGGTATACAGATGCCCATTGGTTACAGATGGCCTGGTAGTTGGCTGGTTAATAAATAATGACATTACACAGGATGAGGTGCCAAGTGACAGAATGGACACAGTAGTGTCCAATATTGCCATTGTTGAGAGATACTGATGTCATAATAATTCAGAAATAATTACAAACTTTGCCTTTGAGGGGGACCTGTAGGCTATGCAAAGTTAATAACGAAATCCAGATAAAGAAATCGTATTTTATAGATTTTCTTTTGCATTATATAACTTAATTTGTAGGGAAATATTATTTGCTTATAAATATGATAAATAGTAAGAAGAAGAAGTTGAAGAAGAAGAAGAATCTTTATTGTATGTCAGATATGTGAATAACAAAAAAGTTAGCTCTGTATTATTCTAATAATTTTGTCAAATCTGAATTATTCATGAAGTAATTTAACCCATTTATGATTTAAACACAGTATTATATGAAGAAAAAATGCTTCATTGGAATCTATGCCACAGATAAAATATAAAATATTTCTCAAATAATTTGTATTTAACTGTCTTTTTTTTTTATAAAGATAAATCATTGTCTGGCCACTCTAGACTGCCGCCTGAGATAACCATCAACTTGATGATTCCCAGTATGTTTGACACTTTCTGAAGTCCGCTTGGTTTGGCCATGATTGATGTCAAGACTATCGGATATCAAAGTTAACAGTGTCTGAGATATCTGAAATTAGACTATGAGCTGATTAATTAAAATCTGGCAGTTCGACTATGCTGGATAACATATACATTTCCTTATACCATGTATCATGCTGGTATGTGGGTCTTGGTCTACTAGTGTGGATTGCCTGGCCTATATAATCCCTGTCTTTTCAGGTACGTTCTGAATGTCAATAGTAACTTATTAAAGTGGACAAGGACACAGAGGTTTCAGATTCAGTTTCAAATGTCTTGAACCATGATAACTTCTGTAATGTACTGTTTCCAGTTATTTTCATGATGGTCACTATATACGAATATTGATATCATATTTATTTATTGTATTGCGTTCTTTTATGAACCATGATAACTTCTGTAATGTACTGTTTCCAGTTATTTTCATGATGGTCACTATGTACACTAATATTAATATCATATTAATTATATAGTGCCCTTTTATGAACTATGATCACTTCTGTAATGTACTGTTTCCGGTTAGTTATTATCATGATAGCCACAATTTAATAATATAAATATCATATTTATATAGTGCCCTTTCTGTGTTTATTACCTGTTCAGAAGTGCTTTACCAAATAAGATAAATATACAATAAAGACATTGTGATAATGCAACATAAGATAACAGACATTGTTATACTAGATCTACCTGGCTATAAATACATCTATGAAATAGTATTTAATGTGAGTTTTTAAGCAAGCTTTTGAAAGAATTCAGTTTAGTGGCACTCCATAGTTTTGATATTAATGAGTTCCAGAGTTTACAAAGTAATCTTCGCACTGGACTTAGCTCAGGAAAAATGTGTGTGTTCCAACTGGATCATATGTAACTTTGTGTGTGTACCACTGTGTGTCCCATTAATTTCTTTATTCCAATCAAAGTTGATACAAGCTGACAGTACCTCTCATTAAAAATGTCTATGGTCCAAATACAATTGTCGAACTCAATGGCAATAGTGAATAGGCATGCATGTACCATTATATGTACCATTGCATGTACCATTATACGTATCATTGTATGAGTGTACGAAACAGTTCTCTATTCCAATCCAAGTTGGTGCACATTGACAGTGGATCAGGGGATTTGACCCTGACATCTACACAAGCCCAGCTAAATCAGGGAAATAAGGATAATGTTGTATGAAGGATCTTGATTCAGTCTACAGATTCCACAGCATCTCAAAGCCTCCAAATTAATTACTATGGACAGGGCTTTACAGTTGGTCTAAACAGTTGGTCTGTATGGTGGGCCCACTACCTCTTTGCATTAGCTATTCATTGGATCCTGATCCATCAGCACCCTGTAGTGACAAGCCTGTTACTTATCCACAGCCTCCCTGCAGCAGCAGCAGCAGCAGCAGTAGCAGCAGTAGTAACAGGATTGTCCAGGAACCACTTGCATTGATGGCCTAAGCTGGAGCTTGTACCAGTGACCATCATTAACGGCGGATCGATCATGCTGCCATGCACTATACAAATCTGTCCAGTAACCAATTGTTTTTATTGGATAGGACAAAGCTGGCACTGACTGTAGTCGCCATCAAGGATGACTGTCCTGCTGTAGACTGTAGTCTCCATCAAGGATGACTGTCGTGTTGTAACTACTGTGATGTTATGCGGCCATGACTGTTGACATGTCATGTCTCTGTTCTTTTTTTAAATTTAAATTTTTTCTTTTTTTCCCCCATAAACCTTTATTCATTGTAATAGACATGTTACAATGTAAATACATACACAACTAAATGATGTACATAGACTAAGTTATAAGTGTTTGGGTTTTTTTTTAAAGGAGAGAGAGAGGAGAGAGAGAGAGAGTGGGAGAGAGAGAGAGGTGGGGGTGGGGGTATATATTAATAATTAATAATTAATCTGTAAATGTCACTGTTCTGCTGTATTATGAATGTCCTGCAGTATTATGAATGTCCTCCAGTAATATGAATGTCCTGCAGTAATATGAATGTCCTGCAGTATCATAGCCATCCTGCAGTGTGATAGTTCAGTAAGCAGTTGTTGTGAGATACTAGAAATGGACTAATTATGCTGCATGTGACATGTTTATTGGTAGGCAAGTCCTTTGTCGCATGTCCGTGTGTTAATGGGCATCGTCAAAGGGCTCATTGGCTGAGGGTAATGTGCTAGGAACATCTCTCTTCACACAGGGGACAGATCTCTCTCCTTCCCTTCCTCCTTACCTATCTCTCTCTCCCTTCTTCCTTCTCTCTCTTCCACTCCCTTTCCTTTTCTTTTCCTCACTCCCTCTTTGTCCCCCTCTTTCCCTACCTCCCTCTCTCTTTCTCTCCATCCCATCTCTTTCTCTCCCCTTCCTCTATCTGCCTCCCTCTCCTCTTCCTTTACACAAACATGGAACAGGTCTCTCTTTCCATCTTTCTCTCTTTCCTTCTATCTTTCTCTGTCTCAATCATTCCATATATCTCTCTCTCCTCTTTCTCTTTCCTCCTTCCCTTTCTCTATCCTTCCTTCATTATTTCCCTCTCATCTGTCTCTCTGATCCTCCCTCCCTCTCCCTCCCTCCTCTCTCTCTCTCTCCCTCCCTATCCCTCCCTATCTCCCTTCTTCCCTCCCTCTCCCTCCCTCTTTCTCTCTCTCTCTCTCGCTCTCTTTCTCTCGCTCTCTCTCTCTCTCTTTCTCTCTCTCTCTCTCTTTCTCTCTCTCGCTCTCTCTTTCTCTTTCTCTCTCTCTCTATCTCTCTCTTCTCTCTCTCTCTCTCTCTCTCTCTCCATCCCTATCCCTCTCTCCCTCTTTCCCTCCTTCTCACTCCATGCAAGGGACATCTGCATTGCACAGTGCAGTGTCATCAGCCACGTATCTCACACAGGCTGATCAGGGGCCGACTGCATTCCCTCGGGGACCTTGGCGCTATATTAATGGTACGGAGACTGTGGCCAAGACTCACTGCGGACACTTCCATCAGGGTTTGTTTGTCTTGTGGAGGAGGAGGAATAGTGATATGGAATACATGGACGTGGCTGTCATAAATATTGGAGATTGACGAGATCCGCCATGATTGTCTTCTGTGGGAGGGGGTGCCCATGATTGTCTTCTGTGGGAGGAGGTGCCCATGATTGTCTTCTGTGGGAGGGGGTGCTGCATACAGTTATCAGAGATTGTCACAGATTGTCACAGATAATTGTCAAAGTTTTGGTGTCACCATTGAGGAGGATTAATTTATTTTATGTATTTAAGAAATGTCTTAAGGTTGGTTATTAGCAAAGAAATATATGTAATGATGGGTGTTTAGAAAAATATGATGAAAGTGAGTGAATATGTAGTTTAATATTGCTGTGGGAATCTTTCACCCATTTACGATGAATATGAAGAGAGTGATATAGGGTCATCATAATTTGATTTATTATGAAGTAAGAGGTTTACCCTATTTAAAAAATAATAATTTAGTGATATCTAAGTGATTGGTATATTGTGGGAAGAAAAGCCGCACGAACTATTTGTTATGATAATTAAGACGCACATAAGTAAAAGCAGGTACTATACGAATAGACCCAGGATGTTACACTTGATAAACAGACATTGAATCTCTGATTATTGACAGGTTCTATCTTCTACAAACAAAATGGGATTCGAACACAGATCTGCGTTTTTGTAGTCTGACATTTATCGGAGTGCTGTTTACAAACTCGAGGGGAATGGTGATCTAGGAGGATGGCACGATCTGAGAAACAGTTACGTTATGATCAGGAGTATGCGAACAGGAACACGATGATCTGTTTACCATGTTTCCTTGTGTCATAACGGGAGGCATTTATGACTGCAGTGATTTACAATTATTTTTATGATGCAAACCTGATGACAGAACAACACTCCTTGTATGAAATACCACAGCTTAGTTCAAATGACGTTACCTGACAAAAACATGAAAAATGTTAGAATATGTTTAGTCTTCGTAACTGATTAATCACAGTGATTATGACTTGCGTTTCTATTTACTGTTTAATTTGGCAAACAAGGTTTTATTGCCAGGAGTCTGAGTTACATCCTCAAGTTTAGCTTACAGACAGGAGATCGAAAAAATGAATGGTTTCAGAATTATGTGCGTAAAAAAGGTCTCCTCTAACATGTGAATCATGCTTGAGGCAATTTAGCACACTATGAACATGGCTGTTAAAGAGGTGAAGATGCGGGGAAAGAACACATCCAATTCCCCCACAAACCATTATTCTGATTCTGCAGATGACTAGATACTTAATGAAAAGTGACAGACTTTCTTTTCGGAGTTTCTGTGAAAAAATGGTTGTAAGATTATGGAAAGTTTTCAAGATGTTCGAGTAGATTTTGAACAGGGGCCTGCTCCTTTCTAGCTGTAATGTCTGTACTTTCTGTCCGACGCATGGACAATTACCAAGGATCAACACTGCACAGTGTAACTGCGCATGCGTCGGACAGAAAGTACAGACCTTACAGCTCGACAGGAGCAGGCCGCTGGCATGATTTCAAGAGGAATTCAAGACCCA
>JAUTBV010115244.1:0-13752 GCA_032361325.1 Lepetodrilus fucensis
TAACTCGATGACTGACGGCTTTCATACAAATACTACGTGAAAACAACGTGTTCCTTCCAAAATAAGCATGGAGACATTTCTAGCGGGATTGCGTTCTGCCCCGTGTATTTATGCCATGAATTAACCCAGCGCGCCCCGTTGGGCGCGCAGTTTGTTGTTTGCCCTGTTTGCTCCCCCTGTAGCTATGGGGTGCCAGAATAGATAGCAAAATAGTAAACGGGGCATCTTACAGCTACAGAACTGCAGCTAGATCTATGACTTAAGTACGCTTGATTTATCCACCCGAAAGTTTTTATTTTCTGTCCCCGGTAGTAAATAGTTATCAAAATATTAATGTTTTATATGAATATAGGGAACGTTCCGCTATTTATCTTGTCGTTGATGCATCAACTGAAACTATGAACGAATATTGCGAGAAATCTTTGGTGTCCGTACTATATGTTTAAGTCGTACCACTGAGTTATACCCCCTTGCATTGACTAATGAAGGAAATAACAATACGACCATATTCAGGTTGTCTATCAGTAGACTACAGGGGTTTGCACTAGATATGTCTACCAAACAGCGGTGGAAAGGATTTTGGAAGTACAAACATGATTTTATGTATACTATATTTCAAGTGAAAGTATTTTGCAGTTGTAGCTAAGAACTAGTCCAACACAACCATAAACATATGTGATAGTATGCCTTTAAATACATTGACAAGTTGTAGATGCCTCAAAAGATCAGAATTTATACAAAGCGATGTACCAGGTTAGACGGTCGAGATGTTAGTACTTTCCAAAATGTGATGTTCAGTGTTTGTTTACTTTCTGTAAAAGATGGTAGATAACGCCACTCACAGTCAGAGAACCAGACTGATCCAGTTTCTACCCCGGCAACAGATCAACTTCCGCCGCTATGACATCACTGTCTGCGATAGTGCACGTTCTGACGTCTTATCTAGACGTCTGTGAAAACACACGTATTTTGATTTGATTTGATGATTTCTAAAATGTTTGCAATATTTGAATACCTACATGTTAGCAGCGAATAACTTTTGATAATTCTTACGAAAATAATCTCTTCCTTCCAGCATAGATTATAATTGACCCGGTCAATATAATCTATGCTTCCAGTAACCTCGTTGATAAAAGTTTTACGTTTCTCTACTGTTCCATTTAATAAAGGGAAGTTACTCTCGAGTGGTCACGAATGCTCGGAATGGATATGTACCAGTTGACCTTTCTTAAAGCAACACTCACGCATATTTTGCCGCTTGTACATTTTGTCATAATAATAATAATAATAATAATAATAATAATGTAAATGTAATAATAATAATAATTTAATATTACTTTGTTGAAATTTCATGTTCCTATAATGACAAGTCCAGATAAAAATGTTTGTGACATTTCTTGGTGAGACGCTCAATGTCTTGCTGAGAAGTCATTATATTAGGTAACCATGAATGGGAAGTCCTTAATGAAAACTGTCTTGGTAAACATTGTTTTAAAACCTTCTCCCTGCTGGATTAGGCACAGACACTGCTTCATAGGGGATCTCCGGTTGCCTCCAGCATGGACAGGGTTAAGTCAGCGGTTAATATTAACTGAAATGAGCACTAGCCACACAGGATTAGTGGGGTAAAAAATCTACTAGTCCTCACCAACTTTCACTAGTCCTGTCAGTAAATAATAATTACAAAAACACAGAACTAACATATAAAGTATCAATGTGTTTAATAAGGGACTCAAGAATAGAGATAAATAGATCTAGATCTAGTCTTGTTTTTATAAATTATAAAAACAAGGTAGTTGCTTTGAAAATGTATCTAGCCATGCAGGACTACCAGATCTAGTAATCTACTAGTCCGATCCAGAAACCACTAGCCATTGACTATAGGACTAGCATTAGTATTAACCCCTGCTCAAATTGAGTAAGAAATGTTGGTAAGGAGCTTCTAGTGAGAACTGAGAAACCATTGGCGAGCTCCTTTGTGAGATATGGTTGATAACTCCTCCTTTGTGAGTTATAGTTTTTCTGCAACTTCAATTACTTGCCATATCTGAGATCCAATTTCCCCTAATTTAAACTTTAATCCATATCAGTGTCATTAATGTCAACCTTTCAATGTCATATATACTAATTGACATGCAGACAACTTCTCTAATTATATTATTACATGATAGATGCCATAGCTTGATATATAAAACATATATAAATATGTTCATGGACAAAAATGGTAGTATTTCGAAATTAACAGTGAAAGAATATGCACAACACAAATGATATTATATGTACAAATTTGGTTTATTCATGTACATGTCAATGTTGAAACATAGGAATCACAGCCTTTTAAATTCACAATTCACAGATGTTAAATTATACAATAATTATAGAAAATAAATTGAGTTAGTGCTCAAGCATCTTATTGTATGGAAATCTTTTTTTTTACTTGATGGCAAGAATTCATCTAAAATTCAAATTATATTTGAGAAAAGTAAAATTGTTATGTTTTGATGAAAGAATAAATGAGAATCTGGCAAATATTATTATTTCCAACCTTCTTACAGAAAAATAGGTCAGATAAAAAATAATATATATGCCATGTAAACTGACAGACAAAACAAGCAACTGGAGATTTTGATAGAGAATAAACAGTAATCTGGAAATATACTCAACAACATTAATTAACCTTCTCCCTGCTGAATAAAATCAAAGTGTTCTAGTTCTTAAGTCGCTTTCAGCAGGGAGAGGGTTAAAGGGGCCAGTAGCCTTTTTTGATAGTATGAGAAGTTATAGTCATAGCATGAATCTTTCACCCATCTGCAACAATTTTCCAGCCTGTAATTATTTTTTTTGAGTATATAATTCCAGTAAAAAAAAAGAATATGATCCTCATGATATTTAATTGTGACAAGAACTTAGATGTATGAATGTCAACTTTTGGTTTACATTTGAGCTCGGAAGGTGAGTAATGAGATTGTATTCAACTTCAAGGACGATTCAGAGGTTTAAGTAGAAAGAATGCTGGAATGATATGTGAACATGAAAACAGTATAGTACGTAAGCTATTGGTGCCAGTGTTAAAGCTGGATGGGTTGTGGTGAGGGTGGGGCTATTAAGGTGGGGTTGTGGAGGTTGGAGTCCTTGTCATAAGATACTTCATGGTAGTTTTCCAAATTTTGTTTAAATGGATGTAATGTAAGAAAATCATTAAATATTCATTAATGTCTTTGACTAGGTGGGGTTGGGGTTGGGGATTCCTTTATAAATGGATAAATAAGATAAATCAACAATGATAAATAAAACAAACTCTCTCCTAGCTCACTGACTGCTCAGACTAGTCAGAGAACTACTACATGTAGCAATTAACATTTATAATAACGTGACTAGCATGTATATTTATTTTGACGAACCATTAACTAGTATATAATGAAAATCCTTGCTGTAATAATTTTTATAATGATTGTAAAAAACTATTAGATCCGGCCCCAAGATTACAAACATTTGTAAGTATGATTTCATGCTCAAATTGGGATTTGTGAAAAAACACCTTGAGGAGCATGAAATTACTCAAAAATATTTTGCAATCTCGTGGCCAGATCTAATTAATAAAAATCATATCTCATCTTTTGCTCATTAAATATTTGGACAGTCTTTCGAAATATGTGAGGTTGAGTTTCGGATTTGATTTTAATGAAATTTAATTTTACATTATGGTGTATTTTCTTGTCCATCAAACTCTGTCAAAGTTTAATACATACATGCACAAGTTAAGATGAGTGTTATGGTCAATGTTAATAGTAATATTTAGTACAATACACTGTACATACATAATATATACTGAGAACAATAATCATAATGCAGTATGCATGTTATGACACTGCTAACAACAATAAATTGAAAGATTATCACAATGGAAACCACAAAACATCCCATAGCATAACCCATGTGACAACATTGTAACTCCTACTTAATGACTTTACAATAGTTGTAACTGGGCTCCCGCCACAATAGAAAGCGTTGACCTTACAATAGTTCTGAGCAACAGGCCCCTAGTAGGCAAATATTACACAAAATGGTGACCAGAAAACAACTTTTTGAGATATGCGCTCATACCTAAATGGTAGGTTTCCATTATGGTGGTACGGTTATGAGATAGCACTACCAATCAAATTGTTACAAATTTGAAATTTAAGATGTAAAATTCTACATATTTTCTGATCAGATTTCAGTGTTGTATATTCAATGTATCTTCTAATAATTCAATATATAAATGCTGAAAGTGTTTACATTTATTTTTCAATAGGGTGCCTAATGCCTCTCACCCCTTTTCCGTCATAATAGAAACCTTGCATTTAGGTCCGAGTGCATATCTGAGGATGTACCTCGGTCGATCTGAATGATAAATAGTTTGACAGCTATAAGGAATATATATGAAGATTTTGAACCAATGAAATAGTGATAAATAATAAATTGGAGAAAAATGAGTTTTTACATTATCATTCAGGTGAATATTTTCAACCATTACAAAATTGCGAGGATTAAATGGCAGTAAATTGGTCATTTTCCACTGTAATTCAATTTCACTGTGACCTGTTTATAGAGGGGGGAGAGCCAACAGCAATGTAATGCAGAATAAGGCTGTTACAGTAACTTTCAGCTGGTACAGACAAAACAAGGATGATAACTGCAGACAGCATCACAATTTTCATCTGACCACCAAAATTGGGTTTGAACTCTGATCATCACTGTTATTGTCCGACACATTATCAACTATGCTAACGCATTCTCATCCTCTCACCCCCGGGGTACTTAATTACGCTCAGGGCTCGCTGCATTGTACAACAATGGAGTGAATTCTTGAATGTAATTAAAGTACACCTAGCGTGCAAGGATGACCCATTCTGTACATCCCACAGATGATAATGGGATATTTTTCTATGTGGTCAATATAGATATCGACACAACAGTATCACATGAGTTACACATATTGAACATGCCCATACCACACATTTATACCAGTAAATTTACCCCGATGAATTTTATATTGGACGCCCCAAACAGCAACACGTTTACTTACATAACATTAACAGCATACATTAATTAATAAAATAAGCACTATAACGTTCATAGAACTTGGCTGAAACAAACACTTTGAACTTCATGCTTCAGTAACTTACAGAAATATTGCACATATAAATCATGGAAAACATGAGCCTCATGACAGTTTCAACAAATGTCAGCAATATATATTCAGCACAAGATTCCAACATCTGCTTTTAAAGATGACATCAACAGATAAAGAAGCTTGCAATTAGGGATGACTATCGAGGCCAATTCTACTATTGCAATAGTGTTGCGATAGTTAACTTGAAAACACTATTGTGATAGTATTGCACTATTGCAATATTTGTGCTACTATTACGATACTATTGCGATAGTTGTTTTTTAAATAAGTATTTTGAAGATGGCTAATTATTTGTAATATAGTGGCTAATGTACATATAACTGGTATTTAGTGAATAAAATGCAAGACAATAGTGCGTTGTTATCATTTGATTTAATCCTAAATTCAAACTCACTATCGCGATCTATCGATAGTTCGATTCATTGTTACACCCCTATTTGCAATGTAGAACTTGAGATATCTAAGAATTCATAAATAACACTTTTTCTTTCATATCACTGTATATTATGTCTCCTTCAGAAATATCACTGACATAATCGTCTGAGCAAGGGTAGATAACTCTGGAATTAATGAGTAAAGCATATATTATCCATGAAAGTATTAAGAGTGATTCTGTGTCAGTCTCCACAAGAGTAGCAACTAATGAACAGAGCATAATATCCATGAAATATTGCTGTCACCCAAATATGTCCGCCAAGTCATTTCCGCTAGGTTTTGGCTCACTTGCACCTTGTGGGGTTAACATGCTGGAATTCGACAATGGTCCGGAATTTCCCATTCCACCTGCATTCATTTGCCCACCCATTTGTCCAAATGAACCCCCATTTGTAGCTGGACGATATCCCATCATCCCTGTATTGCCCATCATGCCCGGATTTCCCATCATCCCAGGATTCCCCATCATACCAGGATTCCCCATCATCCCATGATTTCCCATGATTCCAGGATTTCCCATCATTCTTTGTCCTCCCGTCATCCCACTCATCCCTCCAGTCCGAGGCTGTGACATGTCGTTCAAGGATTTTTTCGGCTGGTTTGAATTCGGGAGCAGGCTGTCGAAAGCGGACATGTCAACTTGTGGCTTGCTTTGTGACCCGCTGGTCAGTCCCCCCAGACTGGACGAACCAGTCATCCCACCATATCCGCTGCTGCTGCCACTGTATCCTCCACCACCACCACTGTATCCACCGGACGATGACCCGACAAAAGACCCGGTGGTCATCCCCATCGTTTGACCGCCCATCGTTGGCGAGGACACAAATTGAGATTTCTGGGCGCTGCTACCCTGCATGTTCCTAAGGTTGGTCTCCATGAGCGTGGAGGTCAGATCTTTGGTTGTTGTTGTAGTTGGGGAAGGTTTGGGTTTGCTGGTCGTGCTCTGCATGCTCTGTGATCTCCCTGTGGCTGTGAGCGGCTTCTTCTGCTTCAACTGCTGCTCCTGCTCTTGACGTCGAGCCAGTCGTTGCTTCTCTTCCAGGGTCAAAGTCGTCTGGAATGGACAAAGGAGAGTTATAGGATTCGAAACAGAGGGGGTCCTGGTGGTCATTTGAAAATCTGCAATGTTAAAGGTATCGATGGGATCCCCTGCAAATTACAGATTTCACCACCATTAACATTAGACCTTTGGAGAATAAGACACTTATTATTCTCTGAATTTCTAATACTTCATTACAGGGATATTGGCGGCTGGGGAGAATTGTGTCGAGGTGGGTGGTAGCATACTGACTTTGGAAGAATTCAGTCCTACAAACCAAAGGTTTTAATCTATATTTTCCTTTTGGAGTTTTGCACTGCTTTCAGGATTATATTACGAGACTCTACTGAAGAGAAACTACGGTACATTCATCCTTCCTCCCAGCTTGCATTCATCACAAACACTGCACACTAATGCATCTCTGGTTGCCTCTGATACGAGTGAGTGAGTGAATATGGAGTTTTAACGTCACTGCGGGAATCTTTCACCCATTTGCGATGACCTCCAGTAAGAAGTAGGTCAATTAAGAAAGTTATTTGACAAAGATTACTTTTTGCGGAGTGTGTGTCTGGGGATTAGAAGCAGGTGACGACGCTGTGGCACTGGTAGTGCTGGGAAGCGCGGAACCGTTGATTCCAGAAGTCTGGTTACTACTGTTGCTTAGCATCCCAGCGATGCCAAATCCAGTCAGGAACTTGCCCATCTGAAAAACCAGTAAGATATGAAAAGAAAAAGAATGTTTATCAATATACTTTTTTGTCAAGCAGTAAAATCAAAGCCTCTGACTAAATATTTCGGGAATTATATTTCGATGCTGGTAGCAAGCTTATAGGCACAGCATTATTATTCATGGTTTTATTTATTTTGGTTACTTAAGAATATGCTCACTGCATTCATCTCAGCATATTGGACTTGGATAAAACACAGGGTTTAAAATTCAAATCTGTTATTTTTTAATCTATTGCACTAGCCACATTTTATTCAATGCACTGTATGACATAGTCGGAGGTTTGGAATTTAATGTTGCAGCTACATTATTTCAGCCATTTGCAACAATTTCAAGATATCTATACTATCCCTAGCAAAAGTTGAGTAGTACATCTACAGTGGGATCGCGATATAACGCTCACTTAAAATCTGACCGGTAAATGAATCAACTGGTTTATCGGAACAATCATTCTAAACAAGAGTTACCTCCCTTCATAACAATATACAGGGCCACGACCATTCACTAGTAAGAATAATACCAACGATAGACTGCACGTAACAATATCTTTATTCAGTGTGCAATACCAACAATAATTCAAGGACGAAGTATACAATCATGCAGATTCCTTTCCACTTTACTGTCACTCAAGCGATCGTTCACTGCTTAAAAAAGTTCAGGATGTTACTCTGCCGTACAGTGTGAGTAACCATGAACCATTGTTTCAAGGTTAGCGCTCGGATGTTTGATCTTATATTGACACATTTAATTTTTTTCAGAAACAGTCATGCTATTTCTTTTATGCTTAACTGGTGGGACAGCCATCATGTCGGTAGATTGATTTTGACATCGGGACTGTCGCCTTATATTACCCCAGCTTGGACAGAGTGCCTTAACTCAAGATTATTTGACACTAACAATGAGCATCTTCAGTTGGTGATGATTAAAACAACAGTCTAATTATTACGTGCGACGCTCGATGACGACACCTTCAAGGCAATCACAGCACAAACCGCCAATAGGATTAATCTCGTGATGATTGTAACCTAATAAAACTAACTCGGCATGTGGAATTGGCTCTTTGTCCGGTATATTGGGAGCAAAATAATGCACAATTTACACTTTGGTCTTTGATTTTGGCCGACCGGAAACAGAAACTAGATAACCGGATAACCATTGTATTGAGATAAATTATATAGTAGGAAATCTGTATTGGTTAAAAGTTGACCGGTAAGCAGAGAAACTGTTATGTCGGAGACCGTTATGTCGGGGTCTCACTGTATCTGTAAAAACAGAAGGAACTTACAAGAAAGGTAGGATAATAAGCATTGCAATAGTTTGTTAAAGTACTCGTAAAATCTATCCTCTGGTAGTCCTCTAACAATTTTACTTAATACTAGTCTCGGCCTTGCGGAATACTGTTAATTTTGCTCGCTCTTCTGTGTGTATCAACATATGGGTCTTGAGATTTCCAAACAGAGAACATGATTTCCCACAGATATCACATTGCCAGGGTTTCTGTCCTGTGTGTGTTAATGTATGTGTCTTAAGATGTTCCAACAGAGAAAATGACTTTCCACAGAGATCACATTTCCAGGGTTTTTCTCCTGTGTGAGTCAATGTATGGCGCCTCAGACCTCCTGCTCGATAAAATTTCTTTCCACAAACATCACATTTCCAGGATTTTTCTCCTGTGTGAGTCAATGTATGCCACTTCAGATCTCCTGCTCGATAAAATGACTTTCCACATACATCACATTTGCAGTTCTTCTGTCTTGTATTATGTATCGATGTATGGCTCTTCAGACCACTTGAGCAAGAAAATGACTTTCCACAGATATCACAATTCCAGGGTTTCTCTCCAGTGTGTATTCTTGTATGTTTCTTGATATAGAATGCCCGAGAAAATGACTTTCCACAGATAGCGCAGGTAAAAGGTCTCTCTCCAGTGTGTATCAGTGCATGCCTCTTAAGAGTTCCTTTCTCAGTAAATGACTTTCCACAGACATCACATACCCAGGATTTCTGTCCTGTGTGTATACCGGTAAGCATTTCTCTCTTCATATTTCTTGACTGAGAAAACGATCCATCACAATTCCATGGCTTTGCCGGCGTTGTCATGGTATAATTATCCTGAGTGAGAAAAGAACTTTCGACTGGGACATCACAATTATTGGGATTCTGTACCATGGCTCCCGAGATGTGTCATCTTTCTGGTTCTGGTTCGATCCATGACTTGTTCAAAGCCGATTCACGTGTTCTATTTCAATTCATGAAAGCTAGTCAATGATGTTGTTTTCATAAGCATGCCAGTATGAAAATCAGTCCTTAAATATTCTACTTCTAGGTCCCAGACCGGAGAAGAAAAATGTTCTACAGAATGTCACATCCGGTTAATGTTTTAGTTCAAAAACGGCAAACTCCAAAATTGCGAAAATTATCAGTATCATCCGTTCAGATCAACTTAACGACAGATAGACCAATATATAATATACTGACGGTAAAATGTTTGGCAACACCAGTACTACTGTTTGGCAGACGTATAACTTAATGTTTAGTATTTATTGGAATAAATTATTTTGTAATGTATACCGTTTAGAACTTTGACATTTGAGGGTTACTTGCCACTGTTAAAACAGGTACATGTACATTTTAATATTTTAATAAAGTGAAAAGTAAGCATGTTTTGTTTTGTTGAAAAATAGGTTGTTCTTTAAAAATGTTAGAACACAGAGTATATTGTTGGAAAACGTTTATTAGTGTTTCATTATGTCAACCGTTTAACAATATAATAATTACACTATTCTACTGTTACCACTTCAGCTCAAAAACAGTTCTTGACATCACTGATGCATTGGTAACAAACATTTTTTTCAAGAATGCCATTGGCAAATTGATAAAAGTAATATGCCTTACTAAAATCATCCTCAAAATATTATTTAAAGTGAATTTAAATAATAAAATGTGATGGCATATTCAGTGTTGCCAAACATTTTATCTTCAGTATAATATACTGGTAAGTTCTATTATATTGCCTTTGGGTTTGAAAGCAACAAAAAGCACAAGTACAAACTACTTCATAGCAATCAATAATGAACAAATACTGATACATTGCAAAAGCTCAGTGGTCCAAAGAAACTCAAATATAATCAATTGACATGAAATATATACAATAGAGAATCAATATTGGTCCCTAAATTCTAGAAATTGCATCAAATTATTGTTCTTAATTGTAGAAAATATGTGGAGTAACCATTGGTTTAATAATTTGATATAACAGTCACTATCAAAGATGTTGGAGGTAAATTTGTTCGATAAATTTATCATGATTTCGTTTACAGAAAAATATTATAGAGGCAAGTTTTCCAAAAATGTGAAGAAAAAATAAATCACAAAAGAAAATGAAAGACAAAAATTGCCTCCGAAGTCTTTGATTAACTTTGGTCCCTCAAATGTAGCAAACTCCAAACTATTTGATAACTTTGGTCCCTCAAATGTAGCAAAACAGCATAATCATTGGTCCATAAAATACAGCAGATATAACACATATTATCATAAATTCAAGCTAAAACAACTCAAGCATGACAGGGACTCTAGCAGCAATGAATCATAGTAGATACAGCGACTAGACAGATCTCACAGTTAATTAACCTTCTCCATGCTGTAGACAACCAGACATGCCCTATAGAATAGATAACATGATAGTGCTTGAGATCAATCCAGCAACGAGTCTTAGGAGGGTTAACAATCTTCCTGCTGAAGCAGTGTTTGTGGTTAACCCAGCAGGTTGAGGGTTAAAGATGCATGTTGATATTATATACACCGATACACAACCGATAGAAGCACCATTAATTGAATGACTAAGGAAATGTGGACGAGAATGTGATATGTTTACATCAATTATTACACAACATTGAATCAGACATTATTAAGATTACGATCTGAATATTGTGTCTAAGAGTAGGGATCTAGAATACATTGTACCGGTACATACAGTTATAATATTAATAAGTACAATACGTTTTATCAATTTGATGTTTTATGTCTCATTCCACTTAACGGTCTCGTAGTGGTATGACCATTCTGTGGAATGGGGGTCATGTAGCTCACATGACACTTGATTCATATATCATTTCATTACCAATCGTGTATATAGCATGATTACAGGTGTCACAGTTTACAAATATCAACAGGGTACGGATGTCACTGTCAATGTTAGCAATGTACTTGGAAGTGAGTAAATTAATATTTTAAAGAGGCAAGATCTTCTTTGCATAAGTCAAAGATACACAGTGTACTACCAGGGCTGCTACATGTTCTCATTATATGTCTCATTATAGTTTCTCCAGAATCTTTACTACATTGTAATTAAACTACACTTGTCTACTCTCTAGATAATTGTGAGCACCGTTCTGATAATTGCGTCACGTTTATGTGCAAATTCCCTCCCAATGTCTTATAATCATGAGGGGAAAAACAAAACAAGTCTATATTAATAACAAACTTGGTTAGTGGCATATTTATAACACACCATGTTTGATGTTTTCTTTTATATTTTTTTCTAGTAAAATGGTAACATTGTGTAGTAAATTATCTAAATATAAATAATTATAATATATAGTATTGTACATGCAAAGAAGATCTTGCCACTTCAACACTACAACATGAATTTGTCACCATTTTGCAATGCCAATACATTTTGGAAGGAACATGTATTATCAGGCAATTTTCTTGGGAGGATTGGTAGTTAATGGACGGTGTGGACAATGGACATATATGGACATGTAAAAACAACGTGAATATTAATACATAAAAACAGTGTCATGTAGTCTCATAATACTCTACTGAAAAGGCATGTTAAACAAGTTCTAAAAGGAAAAGTTCACTAAATATGGAGATTTAAAATGTGCCAAAATAAAAAGATCACTTTGTTGAATGTACTTATTAAAATGTCCAAATACTGAAACACCAAAATATTATAATATTGCCACGAATTTTCTCCCAACTCTGCAGTAAAGTTTCAACAACGCAGAGTACTCGTAACAGTCAATAAACCCTTAATATCAATAACCATATTGTGATATTACAGGTTACTTCAAAGATTATGGGCTTAAAGTAGCTGTAATATCTCCACATTTTTTAATGCAAATTCTTGAGATTTCTCATCCCATTTTGGCCTATAGGTACACAGTAATCTTGTGACAAAGTATTGTGAGACAAAGCATAAAAAACATCATCATAATAGGATATGTTTTACATGCTACATAGAATTACATTCTAATATAAAGACTAATATTAACAATTTTCCGTTATAAATCATACATAAATGCCCATATAAATTTTCACACACAAATGCAAAATATGTGAAATTATTATTAAGCAAAATAATCCTGGATATTGATTCTCAGCAAATATGACACACAACATGGAAGTACCATCAGCAGATCATGTCAAATAATTACGTCGGGATTACATCAACATTATATTGAATCTCAGCATGCAAAAATATGAAATAATTATCAGCTGAACACATATAGACAACATTATTACAGGATATCAATTCTTAGCATACAAAAATATTAATTAATTATCAGCTACACTGTATTATACTGCATGGAATAGACGTGGTTTAAATGTGCATTATTATCATCATGTCCAGACAACAAAATTATTAAAATGCAGGATATAAATTCTTGGCAAACACATACTACCGGTAAATGGAATTATTATTCAGCATATATAAAATAATAATATTCAGTCAACAACATTATTAAAATGCATGTTATTGATTCTCAGCATACAAACATGTAGACAGAATTATCAATCAGCTGATCATGAAATAATTCTGGATAACAAAATTACTAAAATACAAGATATCGCATCTTGGTATATGCGATTAAATGCAGAAAGAGATTATGGAGCAAAGAACAAAACGCTCCGTCTTCTCTGAAGACTTGTTACAATAATCTGTGTGAATAAAGTCTACAGCCATGTGCTACATTTAGTTGCAATTCTTATCTTACCATTGCTAATTTCCTTCTACTTGGGCTGTGAATTCTTATCTTACCATTGCTAATTTCCTTCTACTCCGGCTGTGAATTCTTATCTTACCATTGCTAATTTACTTCTACTCCGGCTGTGAATTCTTTTCATCTCACAACTTGTAGCAATCCAATTATGCTACTGTGATTTCTAAAAGCAATTGTTTAAGCGGTAGTGTTGAGGGTGTGTTTAAGTGGTAGTGTTGAGGGTGTGTTTAAGTGGTAGTGTTGAGGGTGTGTTTAAGTGGCAGTATTGAGGGTGTGTTTAAGCGGTAGTGTTGAGGGTGTGTTTAAGCGGTAGTGTTGAGGGTGTGTTTAAGCGGTAGTGTTGAGGGTGTGTTTAAGCGGTAGTGTT
>JAUTBV010115266.1:0-13746 GCA_032361325.1 Lepetodrilus fucensis
CATAATGTATGATTTCCTTCTTACACTCTTGAACATAATGTATTACTTCCTTGCTACGCTCTTGAACATAATGTATGATTTCCTTCTTACACTCTTGAACATAATGTATGATTTCCTTCTTACACTCTTGAACATAATGTATTACTTCCTTGCTACGCTCTTGAACATAATGTATGGTTTAATTTTATGTACTCTCTTGAACATTGTGTATGGATGGCTTCCTTGTTACACTCTTGAACATTGTGTATGTATGGCTTCCTGTCTACTGACACAGTAGCTAAACGAGCATGTGTGCACCACAAAAGATCGGCTAACGAGGAACATAAAATTAAGTAGTGTGTACGCCTTTGTATTTTATATCTGTGATAATGAAGCGATAAACTGTCCATTCCTGGAAAAGTGTGATTTTAAATTAACAAAAAAGAGGAACTGTATTCTGAGGAACTGTTAGGTCTGGATGACATGCTACTTCCGGGGTAGAAAGTTTTATAGTCGCACACGCTCTAATTACAATGTCGTAATTTATTACGAGATTCGCATTCAAAATGGCCCCCAAATGGCTTAGTATCAGTTACATAAAATCTTAATGAGATCTGAGCATATGTATTATATTCAAAAAGTACGGAAGGAGTAAATATTGAAGATTAGAAATGATGGATGTGAGACGTTAGTGCTTTAGAAGATATTTCACGACGTGGGGTCTGTGGGCGGGGAATATCTGGAGGTCATTGTCCGCGCCTTGGGACTTTACTATAGTCATCAGGCAATCACATCAGGCAATCACATCAGGCAATCACATCGGGCAATCATATCAGGCAATCACATCAGGCAATCACATCAGGCAATCACATCAGGCAATCACATCATCAGGCAATCACATCAGGCAATCACATCAGGCAATCACATCAGGCAATCACATCGGGCGATCGTCCAGGCCTTGCACCATCGACACGTCATCCTCTGGGAATCTGATAACCATAACAATTGTTGAAAGTATATGTGCAGCATATGAATTTCTGTTTAAAAACAAATAAAACAATGGACTAGACAGTAAGTGTTGCGTCACTTTGATGGAAATCAATACGTGACACTGCAGACTAATCACACGAAGAATACAGAGGTGTTGAATTTGTTTTCAATAGAAGTGACTAAGGATATCACAAATATGTGTAGGCCTACATTGCATCATAAACACAGTTGGACTTGGCTCCTATCTGTGGCCTCTATTAAGAAGCTTAGTTTTCGTAACACAGTTAAAATCGAAGTTCACGCACCTGTTGATACAAAAACATGTTCGTATATTTATTTGTGGATGCACCTCGTGAATTCTAAGAAAGTAATATTTCTCCAAATGCATCTTCTATTACTATTATAAGAACATTACTTCTCCGTTGTGTATTAGCGTAGTGAATCCATCTTGTACCTGAACACTCTTCAGAACGTGCAGAAGTCATCACTGAATGACATCATCCTACGAGTTCGTGACTGGGTGCAACTATAATGGCTAGGTGCAAATCGTGGCTAGCTGCACATGTGATTCCGTGGGTCACTTGGTGATCTCAGACAACGAGCAGAAAGACAGGTCCTAGGGCGTGTCGCTAACATCATTGGATGCTATAACACAAGCACTGGGTCTTCTAACCTCCATGTACTGGTAATCTAAGCAGACAAGTTCTCGTCTGGATCACCGCGGAAGCCGGGATCCAATGTTCTTCCAGATAAATGTTCAGATGGATCACATCGCACATCAGAGAAGCGACTTAGCTTTGTGTTCCATGTCTCTCCACGCAGTTGTCGCGAAAACTACACACGCTTCCCCTCCATATGAACTATCCTACATCAGGATCGACGCTACTTCCGAATGCAAAAACAACGCATACATGTCAGGAACATTACGCCAATCCGTCTTTCATTTACGTACGGAGTATGTTTTTGCCAATCCCAACTCGACATGATAAAATATAAACCCGCATATTCTTTTCCTCGATCGCACGCGTGGAAACATTTCTTATAAAGCCTCGTCGACATTGTTTTGATCCTGGCAACTCCGGAGGCAATTCTGAGAGGCAGTCTAACCCCCCTTGACCTCATCCTACTGTCTCTAATCCTTGACCTCATCCTACTGTCTCTAATCCTTGACCTCATCCTACTGTGTCTAATCCTTGACCTCATCCTACTGTGTCTAATCCTTGACCTCATCCTACTGTCTCTAATCCTTGACCTCATCCTACTGTGCAGATGGCGGGGAAAGTCTGCAGCTTCTACTGGATACCGTCATCTCAGAGCTGGTCCCCTGTAAGACGTTTGTCTGCACGTGTAACTGTTGTGTCAGTTCCACGGGAATCTGTCAACATTGATTTCAATGCACACAGACCCCCGATGTGTTCTCATGTACCAGATATACTGTACGAGTGTACGTCCTGCTTGTAACGTAGTTACCGCCATCACCTGCCAGTGGACCAGCTCAGTAGAGGCACCCTTTCTGCAATATTACTGATGATTGGATTCCACTCCCTTAATGCTCTTTTTGTTGTTGCTAATTTGAAATCTGTATTCGCAATTCCTTAATTCTGACAAATGTGTAGGTAAGGACACACTGAATGGTCTATCGTGCGTATATATAAGGTGTATATTCTTGTGTTATCTTATGTGTTTATATGGAAACAGTGTTGTCAGAACAGACGGATACGAACCTGGTGGAATTACGGTATTTATGTATGTGATGGTTTATATACTCAGGTGCACATATAGTATTTCCGTTTGGTTAGTTTCTAGTTCACAACGTTTCCTTGGATAGATTTCCACACATGCACAGACACACGCGCATGCACATAAATACAGACACACACATACACACAAACATTTACCATTTACATTTTTTTGGAAATAGGTTTCATGTTGTATTTATTTTGTGTAGCTGTATTAACTCCTTTGATTTTAGTTTTGAGTTTTTGTCTTTCACAATGTTTGTGAATTATCGTACACATGTCCCAATGTAAAATACGTGTTTCGTCTAATTTACAATTCAAGAATGGAACATCGTATACACAAGCGTCCATAGATAGAATAGATTAGTACTCCTCAAAATGACGGACAAACGCCTTTGCCTTTCTCAATGACATACAGGTTGGTTTCTGCCCAGTGTTACACCTAATACACATTTCTCTGAAACATCTACGGCCGCTAGCGCTCAGATACTCGCGAGCTCGTCATCATGCACACATCTCAGACGGTGGCCGTAGGTTGAGAGTGTGGACGACGTCGCCTTGTTGTAGTGTGGGCCAGTGTTGGTGGGCGGCCGGCCCTCAGTGGGCAGTGACTAGAGTGACTGGAGTGACTGTATTGTGTTATGTATTTGTAGGCACACTAAGATGCGACGGCCTTCCTTCAGTCGTCTGGCGTGCGCCCTAGCTCTGGGCAACTTACTGGCGTCGACCCTCCTCCTTCCTCTCTCGCTCGGACAGGCCGCAGCGGCGGCGGCATATCGACGGAATCGTTACGACTTCGCCAACCACCCAAGAGACATCTTCTACGACACTCATATGATGACAGACGGCCACGAGGAAACGGTTTACCTGTTAAAAGGCAAAACAGAAAGGTATGTTTCCAGATGAAACCTGCTTATACCCAATCTTAATAATACGTTAAAACTCTTATTAAGACGATGTTGTATGTTAACATATTCTACAATATCCTGTGGGTATTCCAAATTACTGAAATAATCATCCCATGTATACTGCAGTAAGCTTTTATTGCTACATGCAACCCACATTATTGTTACATATAACTACACGTGGCTGTTACAAGTATCACACGTGGCTGTTACAACTACCACACGTGCCTGTTACAGCACACATGACTGTTACATATTTCTCATCGTAATCAGCAAGAACTGTCATGTTGTACGTGCTCTTCTGACTTGCAATTGCTTGTGATGCCAATATGACTGTGATGTATACACCTATTATGTATATATCTTATGTATACATATTATGTACACCTATTAGTTATACACATTATGAATACCTATTACTTGTACCTAGTCCGCCTTCAATGTTCCATAAAGCTGCGGTATCGCTTTGAGACCATAGCCCTCACCACAATTCTCTTGTAAGTGGTGGAGATGGTGTGTGTATATATAGCGACCGAGACAACGCGAGAAGGTTTAGTTGTTGTCTTGTATCATTATGAAAGGGAGCGATGCTCCTGGTGTTTCCATGCGTCCTAGCTAGAAAGAATAGTTCGCATTTAAGGTCCTCACACACCAATCAGCAGCCACAACAAACGTCATTGCGAATTTCGCTTTTGGTGTGAAAACATATAGATATATAATGATATGGTTCTATCTCAGAACGTAAATCGCCGAGTTTGTCGCCACGAAATTCGCATCTGGTGTGGAAGGACCTGCTATTTTTCTGGACATGTGGTCTGTTCTTGAAGGTAGTAACTGCTATTTCTTCACAACCCGAATTTGCTAGTAATGTTTCTCTCTTAAATCACGGAAATATAACTAAAGGTCAAGACTAGTTATAAGTATTAAACGAGAATTTCACATAAGTTATAACTAAACTATTATAAGAACTTCTGATAGGAGCATATGTGAATGGCTAGAACGGCATAGTATAGCGTATATATCATGTTTCTGATGATGCACGAAACACGTGTGCGGACCTGTTTTCAGTGCATAGTTGAGAAATATTGTCTAGTTATTATGTGCTAGGTGAAGACTCCACGAATATAAAACTATGAGAGCCCCAGCTCATCTCTCGCTGGCGGAAGCCTTGGTGTGTGGATGCCGCCGACTGTTTGGCACGCACAGTCTTCTGACTGGCGGAGCGATAAAATTGTTGGTTTCACCTCGTTTACATCGTGGCAAGACGCGCACTGTAACGCTGGTGTGAACAGACACCTGTTCTAGTCCTAGATAGCCATCGCTGTCTGTGCCTCTACTGTCTTATCTCACAATGCTTTACTCCTCAGATAGATCGTCGTATATTATAGTGTTTTACTTTGAGTCTCCGCTGCATCGTCTCAGAATGCTTTATTTCTCTGATAAATCTGCTCTAAATACTTTACTTCTATTCTCTAATGTATATTCTCATAAAAAAGGCATAATGGCATATTAATTTTTTCCCTCTTCTATATTATCAGGATGTTTTATTTCTCTGATATATCGTCTCATTGTGCTTTACTTTGCTCTATCGTCTCACATAACTGTATTGTACTGCTCTCCTATATACTAGTAGTCGTACAATGCCTTAACCCTAGGATGTATCGGCTCTCACTTCTAACTTTCCGTCCATCGTGTATCGTTCCACCATGCTTTATTTACATCTGCAGTGTTTGTCTAACAATGCTTTACTTGCCGTACGAGGCAGCCGAGAACCGATCTGAAACTTCAACGCTATTCCTATGACTAGTAATCATCGTATGATATAATTAACTAGAATAGGTTATGCTTGGTCTGCACAATACCTCAAAATATCACGGCATGTGAATGATAATGACGTCCAATGGTAATGTTTTACAATGCAATCGTGGATAAACCCATAGCCATGACCGCCAGAAAATACCATTTCCCCGTAAATTAATTAATTAATTAAATGTATTAATGTAGAATATCTACCAAACAATTCCACTAATTATACTACAACGGTATGAACTGGGTTTACCCAAGTAGGTAGAATAGACTTCCTTCTATGCTCTGGTGTAGTTCTTCACATCGTCAATCGGAAAGAAGCGATCCCTATTACTTATATTTCTTATTATATATTAATGTTGTACGCGGTGTTTCAGCTACAAGTTCCTGCTAGAAGAGGGAGGTACTCCCCTGTCCATTATCGCCACTCCGTGTGCATCCAACATCACACTGCAGCTGACTAGGAGCTATGTGCCCAGTGACAAGGGCACACGTCCTCAAGGTAAGCATCTGAATTTCATGAAAGGGACTTCCGGACGTAAATCGAGGTATAGCGCTCTCGTAAGTGTACGACCCCCATGTATTATAAATCGCTACGAGAGTCCTTATGGTCTCGTAGTAGATATGAGAACTTCGAGAAACGATACCCAGGGTATCGTTTCTCGAATCAGGCCATTATTTTATTAAATATATATGTATATTTTTTTATATATGTTGTTCTTATTGTAGTTTTATTTAAAATATAGTCTATAAAAAAAGAAAATTAAAAAAATATATATTTAACAAATATATATAAATCGTCATCGACGACATAAATATTTATGTCGTCGTTGACGATTTATATATTTTTTAAATTGTATTTTTTTTATAAAATATATTTTAAATAAAACTACAATAAGAACAAAATATATACAAAAATATACATATATATTTAATAAAATAATGGCCTGATTCAAGTGCCTGTGCGTAGATTAAGACATGGTGATCGTGCAGTTACGAGAGCGCTATGGTCTCATAGTGGATATGAGAGCTTCGAGAAACGATACACAGGACTACAGTCGTTTCGTGAAACGCAGCCTTACATAAAACTACACATATGAATAAAGTGTCAGTATTTGCTTGAATTGTGTGATTGCTGTATTATCATTACTGCTCCATTTTATGAAAATGCTTGTATGTGAACTTAGCCATTATAATAATTGCTAGCTTTCGAATGTGAACTTAGCCATTATAATAATTACTAGCCTTCGAATGCCCTCCTAGTAGGCCCTCAGCCAAATAGGATACATGGGCATCCATGCGAGGCTACTTTGTAAAATTATAAACACATGTAGTTAAACATTGCTCTTGTAAGACTTGCAGCGCCTCACTCGTAGATCATGTACCCACGGCAGTAGTTTCACCTCATCTAGAGTCACTGCACTTCCACAAGTGCAACTGTGTATTTGTTGTCCGAATAGAAAATACCTTCTTACACAATCTGCTATTTAACATTCAAATTAACAGGACAAGTCGGGGCCAGGGCTCGGCCACAAATCTCTCTCATGTTCTGGCTGTTTGTTTACTATTAGCCCATGTATTTTGTTTCCTAGAATTTCTTAAATCTGTGAAAACTGCTAGAACGCCGACTTCAACCCGGTCTTATTTGTTCCCCAACATCGACTGTTTAGCTTGCGTCTCGTGCAGACCATGTGGTGCGGGGAGGCGAGCGAGAGAGAGAGAGAGAGAGAGAGAGAGAGTGAGGAGGGAGAATGAGATAGATAGAGAGTGTGTACGTGTGTGAGAGAGAGAGAAAGAGTGTGTGTATGTGTGTGTGTGTGTGAGAGAGAGAGAGAGAGAGAGAGAGAAGGTGATGAGAGATAAATATAGTGAGATGGTTAAACTATTTATAAGCAAAACAAGAAACAAAGCGAATGAATTAGAGAAATATGAGCGAGAAAAAGAGAGAAAATGAGAGAGAGAGAGAGAGGGGGAGAGAAAGGGTGGATATGCAGAAGTAGATTACGAAAGAGACAGAAATAAATAAATAGTGTGTGTGTGTATGTGTGTGTGTGTGAGTGAGAGAGAGAGAGAGAGAGAAAGAGAGAGAGAGAGAGAGAGAGAGAAAGGGGGAGGGAAGGAGGATATGTAAAGTATACATGTATCTAGAAGCACGGACACAATGCTAATATGTAAAATAATATTTCATCGAAAGACAATAATAAGATTATTATAAATAGTTCTTGCCTTATTTTAATAGCGATTGTAATGATCTTAAGAATCTTTCTTAAATACACCTGCAAAGCTGGCAAACAAATGTATATCTTCGCAATGGTAGACTTCAATATTATAGTGCCGAAAGATTTCAAATTAGATACCATCCGGTTATGGAATACGAGCACATTATTATTCTAGGTACTTTGATATACTATCTAGTTTGTCTGGTGTTCTCTTACGATAACCAGACTAGCGGGTAGTCGCAGACTAATATAACATGGCGAAGGGCTTCAACTGGAGTTGAAGATAATGCAAGTCTTCTATATGTCGCCCTCTATTGTTTTGTGTGAGCATACATCCCCATCTAACGCAGTCATGGTTATGTTTTCAGAAACCGACCCTTTCCTGCAGTCAGTGTATAGCAAGCAGATCGAGCCCAAGACCTCAACCAGGATAGAAGACTTTAAGGGAGGGGGCCGGATGACGTACACGACGCAAGATGCGCCTGCGGGGCTGTATGTGCTGCAGCTACAGCCGACCAACTCTGACACGGAAGTCAAACTGTATGCAACCACCACGCCAACTAGTGTCAACCAATACCCGCAACTACCCACAGACTCTCGCGTGAACATTACCTCCAGGTCCAAGCGATCTATTGGTTTCGCCTGGTTCCCAAGTGTGGACAATACCTGGAGCAGACCGCGGAGGAATTCCTTGGAGTATTGCATTTCTGTCAGCAGAGTGAAGAACTTTGGAAGTCATTGCTCGGCGCTGGCTCACCTCCGCGGGAACTCTCGGCCAACTCCGCCGCCATTCGCGGGATTTGGATTTAGCTGGGAAAAGTCCAAACAAAAAGAAATATTAAAGAAGGCAAAGCCTATTAAAGCGGTGTCCCCTAAGAAACTTTTTTACAAATGTATTGGTTCCAAAACCAATTATGTGTTTGATAAGGCAAAACCCGGACGTTCGTACTTCGTGGACGTGTTTGTTGTTGATAGAAGTACAGACAGATCCTCGACGTATCGAGGAGTTGCAATAAAGACAGATCGTCGCAAGAGGAAAAGCAAACTTATTCTTGAGGAAAATAAGAGAAAACATGTGACAATACAGAAAGGTGTGAAATCTGAGAGTGTTAGGTTTGAACTCAAGCGCCAAGTGAAAAAGGCTGTGTTAGAACTAAAGGCTTGCCGAGGCGTGCTGCCCTTTGAGATTATACACAACAATAATCGTATTCATAAGTCCGACGTTCGGAGGATGAAGATCGTACGAATACAGAACATGCCAGCAGGCAGTTACATTATCCGCTTTAAGGGTAAACGGAAACGGAAGCGGTCAGTGACAGTGTTTTTCAGTACGGATTCGCGGAAGTACCGTCCGCCTCGACTTCCGGTCGACCATCGGATCAAGGTGTTCGATTCCTTGACCACGTGCACAAACATAACGATAGCTTGGATGGGCAATGACGTTAAACAAAAATATTGTCTTTATAAAAAAGAAATTGGTGACGATGAAAAGATACGAAAACACAGGTGTTCGGATCCGGATCGCCGGAACGACTCCGAGAGGGTCTTCTGTACTCGCTTCCGGTTTACTGACCCTAGGAAGGCCGTGATTACAAGAACGGTGACGGGGCTGAAGCCAGGAACTAACTATCTGTTCGATGTGTATGTGAGCAGAGGTCGGAGCGCCTCGCTGGTGTATAGAAACCAACAGATCAGGACCAAATCCCAGTGTTGAAACAATGCCAGTGCCATCAATGGTGATCAGTTATGATAGACTACATGTATAATGTTTGTTGGTAGTGGCGATGATCGCGATAAGGCGGCACACTCGTGTACAGATCTTTATGTACAGTATCTCACTATTTACGCAGAGTTCGTTGCACTACTATATCATACATGGCACATACAATGTTATGCGGTCAGTCACAGTCGTTTCGCTTCTTTAAATAGTCTTGAATAGCGAAACAGACCTCCGGACATGCTACCAATAAAGGCTGTCAGTACATGCATTGTATTTCATGAATATAGACCCCAACATTACGTGCAATATCAAGTCGGCCAATAGCCTTCACCGGGAATAGTCAGGTTGACCAGCGATGGTCAGTGATGGTCGGCGATGATCTATGATCATACGTGGTCCGTGCTCACACCACAGTGAATATGTGATATGTGATATATGATGGGGAAACAGAGACTTCCGTTCAGTTGTGGTATTCGCTGGATAACTCTGACTGGAAGCACGAACAAGTGTGTAATGTGTATGTTTGAGTATCGTCCGACTGGAGCAGATTTAGTATTGACATTCACGGACTAGGGATACGAGTCAGACTGGACAACAGTTGGCATTCTGAAAGCTGAACAATGTCACGAATGAACGCAAGACTATTCAGGTTGGACAAGTATATGAGATTATCTAAGTCCAATGCAGGCATTGTATTCTGAAAGTAACAACACACGCATGTTTATTGGAATAGAGTGGGGGGAAGTCAGAGTAATGTTCATGTGAGGTCCACATATGCTTTGCATTTACACTATATCAATATTGTCTTCTTGAGGACAGATCGGAACCAATGCAAGAGGAGCACACGGACTCATCCTAGAGGAGGGCATAAGACTTGACAGGCGTGCGTACTGATGGGTTGAATGGACAGCATATAGCCATATGTCACACGCATGTCCATCTCATCGTGCTTTGTCAAGTGAAGCATTGCCTAGAGCATATCACAGTGAAGCATTGCCTATAGCATACCACAGTTTGTTGGTATTACAGGACAGGCGTCTGGAAGCTCGTGGTATTATTATTATTATTATTATAATTATTATAATTATTATTATTATTATTATTATTACAAATGGGTATGTTCCACCTGTTTCTGCATGTACAGTATCTATAGAATTCAGATGTGATGTCTTAGGCTACAGACTCTGAGGATCTATACATATCTGCAGCGTTGTCCGTACCTCTTTGTTACACAATATACTATATCATTGCATATCAGTTGTATAGTAATCACCGTTATACATAATACAACACAAAGTACACACTAGAAATCTAAAAGAGGAGAGTATACGCATTGAGTAATTCTGTGGTAGTTTTGAGGTATTGCTGCTTTAGAACTCAGTGCTGGTTTAGGACAGTGTTATTTATGCATGGGCAAAGAATCGTAGAATCTAAAGGTGGTGATGTCGGGTGGACGTAGTAATGTTGCTTCAACATAAGAGTCGCCTAGAGTCGACTGTTCCTATAGGCACTCCGGTGCCTTAGATAACGACATTTTATAACCCTGCTCCGAGTTCAGTCCACTATTGTATATCTCACACACTATTCACAGTTGTACTGCTAGCCCTGCTCTGAGTTCAGTCCACTGTAGTATATCTCACACACTATTCACAGTAGTACTTTTGGAATTACAGAAGCAGACGAATGTCGACATTTACCCTACGTAAGCTTGTACATACGGCAGTTCCAATAAGTACAAAAGTCAAACCAATAGCATAGGGGCCAACACCGTGCTAAAATGAGCAATACACTGAAGACGTCATGGTTTTATCTTGGAACACAATCGCATAAATAGATCGTCCTGTTAGTCGCACTCACGTGACTTCCTCCAATGTAATGTTGCTGAACGAGTACCTCCAGAGCAAATCTAGTCATCACATACACTCGTGAACGTGTAGACCAATCACAGATAGCAAGCCCGCCACATCCGTGTACAGTTTTACTTTGAACTAATATAAGGTACATAGTAATTATGCTAGGTGTATGTTATTCATCTGACATATGTTCCACTTGATTTCTAGATCAAGGTCATTGCCAAGGTCACGAGTGTTAATATCCGTGCGATCAGGTTATGTTACGAACCTCTGCGTGGTTGTGGAAGAGGAGACGAGACGCTCATCCGGCTTATGTCCCCCTGAAATTTAAATTTAAAAAAAACATTCAGAAATGCGTTAATTAATAATGTTGTGAAGAGCGTAACCTATGATGTCTTGGCATCATGTACAGTACATTTCTTCTCGTTTACTTCAAAACATATTGGCCTTGTAGCGCCAGTTACTACATCTTGAACTTGCGGAGATTTGCAATGACAATCTGGCATGCACTATAGTATATCACTTGCTAGACAACTGTATATAACAGAGACCTTCATTGTATGTTCAGTTTGAGCTGCAGTCTGAACCAGTCTGTAGCAAACAACGCCTGGGTGTCTTATGAAGTACACACTGTTTATTAGAACTTTAACCAGATATATATGTGTACTCGGATTCCGAACACGACACTAGTAGCCTATTCTTCCCTAGTTATGTATCACATGCAGTCATATACGTACGGCAAGGAGTAGAACTATGACATCGCTTTTTCGTAAGTCATCACTAAATGCAGTATTCTAGTCATTATCGCTGTCCTAATGTTTATATTTATAAATATTTAGTCGGTCACACAACATCATCGCACCCCATCGGTACTTAATTGCGTTCAGGACTCGCTACATGCCACATGAGTGAGTCCTGAACGCAATTAAGTACCCGTTTGGTGCGAAGATGGTCACACAACTGTCCATGCCATACAACTGTCACGTGTATTTACTTTATATCTACGCTCTTTAGACAGTGCCAACCATTCGTTAATTTATTAATAGGATTCATAACCGATAAACTTTGTCTCGACTATGACCATGTATTATCAGATTTAGGTAAATCACCAAATTTATCATTTATATATGTTTCATTATATACCATACCATGTCATCATGCCTTATCAATCTGCGAGTAGTATACGCACACCATCTCGCTACATGTCAGTCATCAAAACTAGTATCCTATTTGGAATTCAAAACCGTGTATAATTTCTGCGGCCCTGTTACTAAATTAGTTCCCTTTCCGTGTGGTCTCGTATAAAGAAATTACTGCAACTGAGAACTTGTACTTTGTGGAGGTATCGGCGAAACATAAGCATGACGTAGAAGGGGTTAGCTAAGACTCTACTGCAGAACGTTACACAGGATTAACCCTTTACCTACTGGACTAAGCAACAGGATCTGCTCTGTATGGCATCTTCGGTTGCCTTCAGCATGGACAGAGTTAATTAAGCAGATCTTAGACGCTCATCACAGGAATATTGTTACCTGGTATGTGTTCAGATGTTACCGGGTCTGTGTTCAGATGTGTTACCTGGTCTGTGTTCAGATGTTATCTGGTCTGTGTTCAGATGTTATCTGGTCTGTGTTCAGATGTTATCTGGTCTGTGTTCAGATGTTCACTGTTTCTCTACTCACTGCCGTCACCCACAATGAGGGCGTGGCCGTAGACGATGTTTTATTTAATTGTAATATATTGTTAAATGTTCGTGATATGGCTATGTATGTTGTAATAAAAGAAATCAAAACTTCTGATATATACTTGTTATTATTATATGTTTTCTTCTTATGTCTAGATTGCCATTGGAGTTTCGTATATTTTAATATAGACATGCATTATGATTAAAGAGGATTGCAAGATTCACCATTCGAGAACAACACTGGATTGCAGGATTCAAAGACACTGTGTGCTACATTGTATAAACTATGGCAGCGATACCTTCTGTTAAGTCATACTGTACATATGGCATGCTACAAATTGTCGCATAGCGATCCACATAGTGAATGCGTGAACACGTATAGCAATGGAATATATATAGGAAAAGACAAGTAAAATACCATAACTGTAAAGAATCATCCGCCAAGACAGTCACTATAGCCTACATATGATAGGTATCACCTGTTTTACTTATGACATAGGTCTACATACCTTATACTTGCATTGGGCCAATGGGCATTCACAATATTAAACATAGGTCAGCTTACATTATGTAGTTGAATAATGTCATAGGTCATAGCTTACATTATGCAGCCTAGTTAAAAATGTCACAGTATTAAACATAGGTCATAGCTTACATTATGTAGTTAAATATGTCACAGTATTAAACATAGGTCGTAGCTTACATTATGTAGTTAAATATGTCACAGTATTAAACATAGCTTACATTATGTAGTTAAATATGTCACAGTATTATACATAGGTCGTAGCTTACATTATGTAGTTAAATATGTCACAGTATTAAACATAGCTTACATTATGTAGTTAAATATG
>JAUTBV010115277.1:0-30003 GCA_032361325.1 Lepetodrilus fucensis
ACATTCAGTATGCAGCATCATCTGCATCATCTTTTCAACTATTAGTATTAATAGAATCCATAAAGACAAAAATGATACTTTGAAGCAAGCCAACTACTAGTCTAAGTCTGAATATGACCTTCCCTGTTTGGCGATGCCATGAGCCGTCCTAAATAGTGTACACACCTTTTCAAAGTTTGCTCTATTCAACGTTTGAATCGACTGTTCTGCCGGATTTGTTCCCACAGGGGCTTCAGCAGCCTTCTGTTTACAAACATTGTCCTGGTGCGTTTGTGATATTTCATGATGCTTAAGGCTTTCAACCTTAAAGTTATTCGACCCAACAGTTACAAATGGGCCTTTGTCGTTGGCTTTGAGCCTTTGACACAGATGCTACATAGCATCCGTGCCTCTGCCTGTGACGAAGCACCAGACCCGGGTTTGCATTGCAACCACGAGACGGCCATTTTGGCTGAAATTCTCTTTTCCGGGTATTTATCTCATACCCTCGCTGCTGCTCTTTAATTTCGTCTGACGATTTGCTCTTTTTAGCTTGTGGAGGTTCTACGCCCTTGATAAACCTCCACATGATCGTGAATTATCAAGGTGATCGAAATCCGAACGCATCAAATATTCCGAACCTGCAATCGGATTTAATCGACAATAATCGGTAAAGCTCGGGTTAAAGGAATGCGGCTAAGAGACAGAGATCTTAAATCAAACTATGATGTTCCCATTGTTAATGTCCAAGAAAACCGGAAATTAGAAATAAAAACAAACACGGGTTTGATTTGATAGTATGAATTTATTATGGAATTATTTACTGACAGATTATGAGAAGGCCCCACGGGCTTACGACTGCTAATGACTGATAGCCCGGCGACAATTTGACTAGCCTCGGGCTAACGGGCCATCGTTAATTTCTAATGCTGATGTATCCATATATACCTATTAAAAATAAATGCCACTTTTGTCACTCGTGTAACGATTTTTTTCGTTGGTATCAGTACATCCTAAAGTTTCCAAAAATATATAGGTTTCCTAATCTCCAAAGAAATTGTACAAAATTACATAAGGAACCGGACTACAATGGGAAACACTACCTAGTACCCTGTAATATATCATCTTTAAATGGTACATGCATATTGCAATTTTCAAAAGTATATATCAATCATTCATTAGATATCTACTCTCAACTTAAAAAAATATATAATGAAAACTTGTAATGTCTGAAGGCCAACAAATTAAATCTGTTAATGAAATTTATAAATTTTATATTCGTCAACTGAATACCGGTAATTTCTTTTGGAAGTCGAAACTCGGTTTGATATATGCTCTCTAGACGAGAACCGTATGAATATTTCCATCAATACGGGCATACTGGTATTACATATTGATTTGTTATGAAAACAATCTGAATCAGCGCGTAGCTTGAAAGGTTAGATTAGTGAGGTGTTTTATTATCAATGTGTCTCATTCACGAGTGTCAGCACAAAGGAGGAAGAATAATAGCTTCTTGATAGGTTTGAACTAAGTTGAGCGACGAACATAATCCTTGAAATTCAACTATGGTGTTCATCTACATTTATTGACTGGTACACGATTCAAGAGTATATGTAAATTTCTCGTTTACTAATAAATATAGTGGCAAAAATAGTTCCCTGTTACTAGTATTCATATAACATTTCCTGTTATTTCTATAGCATTTAGTATTTTTTATTATTACCGTTATAGTTACTGGTAGTGTTATTAAGAAGGAGGTCTTAGACGAGGTTCGAGGAAACGACACTTCGACCAAAACCCAAACATATGCTAGTTAGTTATACTTTCCTTTTAGTCGGTACTTATACTCAACATCCGTTCATCTACTTACTACGTACTAGCTCAATGAATGTAAAACCGTTTTCTATAATCACACTGCTTCCTTCCAGGAGTGTCCGTTCCCCAACGAGCGAGAGCTGCAGAAGAACCTTCAGGATTACGTCAACTGGGAGGCACACAGGGCCAAGATATACAGACGTCTGGTTAGGCAGAAACACAAGCAGCAAGCCAAGAAGAAACAGTTCTTACCTCAGTATGTAGGCCAGTACAGCTTCAGGGCCGGACCCTTGTGATGCAACAGACCTTGTGATGCTACAGACCTTGTGATGCAACATACCTTGTGATGCAACATACCTTGTGATGCTACATACCATGTGATGCTACAGACCTTGTGATGCTACAAACATTGTGATGCCAAGACATTGAGATGCCACAGACCCTGTGATGCCACCTACCTTCAAAGACATCCACAGACCTTGTGATGATATAGCGTTGTGGTTCCCTTGTGATGCTACAGACTTCGTGATGACATAGCTTTTAGCATTGTGGTCAACACTGCTTCAGGAGAGGTGCCTTGCAGGACCAGATCCTTGTGATAACGCAGGCACATGTCTTGTGGTCAGCTTCTTCAAGTCTAGACCGCCATTGCTGTCTATTCTGCTCCAGGACGAGATCCTTTTGGTTACAGAATGCCTCAAGCTTTATTGCCTAATCTGCTTCAAGAATGGATATTAATCTATGAGAAAACCGTGTTAACTGTTCTGGTATTATCTGCTCCAGAACTGGATCCTTGTGATGCCCCGGATCTGATTCACTAGTAGACACTACAGGTCTCGGGTGAATGATAGTGATCAACACGTACATTGGGGCAAGATAATATATTCGGAGAGGAATACTGTCTCATTTGCCAATACTGTTCAAGAATGAATAGTTTACAATGACATTGTCGGGAGATGACGATGTTCTCATGGTAGATGTTTCAGCTGATGACTGGTGTGGAAAGTGGATATTTTGCCATGGCTTTGATTACTTCAGCTTTCGAATTTTATGATAACTTTGCGTACTAATAACACATATATGTGACTACATGCATTGACGTACGATGGAACCGTCGTGATAATCCTGCTGTGATAATCTTACTGTGATAATCTCCTATTACTTTCTAAGAAAAGTGGATTTAGGGAATGACATACACTTATTTATGGTTGTAATAACTACGGTAGATATAGCGTAGTATGTAGGCCAATACATGAGGTAACTTCCTAAGGTACAAGATGTTAAAGCACATTATTTCGTCATATTAACAGCATATACCAATGCTTTTTTATTTTCATATACGGAAGCCATTGTGTAATCCTTGTAACTATAACAACGACAGACAAGTAATCAACAGTGAAATTAAGTGTGGATGATTACAACCATGAGATAGCCGGTGAAATCAATATGGCGGACTTGCCAGGGAACATCGTACTTAGATATTTCGGAAAAAAAACATTGGAACTTTTGTTCATTTATATATTTTATCTTTGTCAACGATCATATTAGTACTGGTTGACTTACAGAGAGAAAGGTCTTTAATGTTTTAAATGATGGACATTGATATTCAAGAATACTCAGTATTACGTCTGCTTATCCTTCTTCTCTTCTTTTATGCATGAATCGGATCTTCCCGCCGGGCCGTACCAATAATTACAGATTATTTGAAGCATCGCTTCAAAGGTGGTATTTTCATGAACGTCTGGATTATAGTGCATCTATTTATATTTTTGGCAATTTAATTTCGCAATATGATTTCAACACAGATCATTCATGATCTTAATTACGAATTCTCGAATGAATCTGGCGATAGAAGCGTCACCGTCCGGTCTCTGTTCGTATTACCATATGAGAGAAATATCAATTGTCATCCAATTATACGTAGCGGCAATGTTTTGATAGCTTTATATGCAGACGAGGTTATTTGTATGACGTCCTATTCGACATGTCGACGATGCATGGCCGATGGTGTCAATGACAATACGCACGTTCTCCGGAAGTAATACAAAAACAGACTACGCTTAGGTGTCGAAGTACAAGAAGTCTGTCCAGGGAAATTAACATGGCTTTAAGACATTAATAAAAATAATCTGGATTTTGCATTTACCAACAATTAGATTTCTTTCTAAAATAATGTGTTTTTATCTTTGTGACATTGATGCCCAGAACATACCTGTAGTAGATCTAGGTATTCGCATAATAAAATGATACATGGAAATGTTTTGTTATAATGATTTGGTACATTACATGCCATTGTCCTTCACTCTCCTATCTGATCTGTGAGTTTAGATATCTGCCGTGTTTAGAATGCGCGTAAACTGACAATGCAGTTAAGTATTATTTACAATCAGAATGTCCATGTAAATATACCTAGTCATTGACTGCATTATGATTTACAGTATTACTATTTCTTGTATACCTTAGTCTGCGATTCATATTATGGCTGCATCAATATTTATAGGAACAAATTACTTTTCGTCCTTGACCTTGGCTTCATGATTCATTAATTTGGTAACGCTATTCTACCAATAAGTGTTCAGCAACTCAAAGTTGTGCGAATGCTGTTTAGACAGTCATGAACAAACCCTTCTACACCAAATCTCACAGTACGCCAAGATATTTGACTGCATGAACTTATACGACAGACACAACACGTAAGTTGGTGGAAGACCATAGAAGACGATGGCTTAGAAAACGGCACCTTGCAGTTACATAATTCCTACCGGTACATAATTGTTGATATGTCAAAAATAAGCCATTGATATTCAGGGATTAATTAGTCTTAGGTGCTATTTTAATATCGGCGACGCGTCAATGTCCTGCTATTTACTACTGCGTGTTAGAAGTAGGTGTGAGGTGAGGTGCCCTTGTTTAGCTGTTGACTGTTAATAATGGAACATATACCTACAACGTGATGTCCTTGGAACATCTGTAATGAACGTGTGATCGGTGACAGAATAGCAAGGCTCTTGGTAGAATGAATTGAATTGGCTGTCATAACTGCATATTGTCGCTTCGGGTTAATAACTGATCGATGAGAAAGAATATTTTTGTAGAGCAAAGAAAAAAAATGAAAAATGCTGCTTTAGTATTCAATCGAACAATTGCAATGTTAATAAGTCCATACAGTACGCCAGCTTAAAGGCATACCATCACTGTTTGTTGACATATGTCACGGTCAGCCGTATTTTACCTGCAAGTGTGTATGCATTTGATTTGTCTACACAAGTATGTTGGGCTATAAGCTACATTTTCCGCCTGTCCCACTGGTTTTCAATATTTTCATATTTTTTCATCGTTTTTTTTTATCTCGAGATAAAAATAAAATAAAATAAAATAACTTAATCAAATGTACATACTTTCACATTTGACCATGTTATAAGTCAACAAACCGTGTTTGTATGTCTGTAACCCTCTCTTTATGGCATCAGTGGAAGTTTATTGGTATACCAAGAGCTATTGTTTATTTATGAGATTATGTGCTTGTTTGTGTTTCCAACCTGGATGAAACAAGAACACAAGAGTATTATTTTCCACACGTGTATTCATCATCAGCATATTTAACATATTCATGTAGAAAATTACAAATGGAATATGACAAATATTTATGCTCAGTTCCGACAATGAACGGAGCCAATCATGCAGTTCACAACGGATGTACATAAAATGTAGCTCTATATGATAACATGACGTTATATGACATTATCATGAACAATACCATGTACAGTATTATATACACAAATATGTGGCATTTTGGTCATAGATTTACTGTCGCAACATTGATTTAATATGCAGTCCATTATAATATACATATGCAAATAATCTGGTACATTTGATTCGACATATAGAATGGTACATACACGGTATATGGCTTCTTACCACGATATGCAAACATACAATTACAAATGGTCATGCAAATATACACACACTAATTCACTGTACAACTTTTCATTTAGTTATTGCAGGTTAAATAATACCAAAAATATTGGAATGGACTAATATAATTATAGGCATATATCTTATATATCTACAACATATTGTCACTTGTAAGGACCGAGTGTATGCACATAAAATTATACTCGTACAAATAATCTCTCATCTAAGCTCTAATTAATATCCCTGAATTATTCATGAAGAGTACCAAATAGCTGAACATAACTAAGATGCAACTTAAATTATAGTCAGCTTTTCAACACTTAATTTCAGCCTTTACACTTCCCCAATAATTTCATATTTGCTGAATTAATTGATGAACTTCTCAGGCTTAGTATTTTTAATCTCGTGAAACGTGTTATCCTCTGGAGAGCGAGTCTTCCCAATGTCACATTGTTGAAACTTATATGGAATGTTCACAGCACGAACCACTGTTCACCAAACAACGACAATGTTTACATGACAATATGTGTTACATTCACCTAACATAGCTGTCGACACGTATTTTTACAATATTAAAACTATTGGATTGTTACTTTTGTTAAGCTCATAATAACATAAAGGTATTATTATGTATCTACATTATAAGTAATATGGAAACTATGCCAGTCAAGTAGGTATTGGACATACTGTGTTTCGTGACCATGACTTGATACCGCCATGTAATGCTATTTTGGTACTTTCTCATGTCCAATTCATCGATCAAGTGTCGTTAAAAGCGAGAGCAATGCCCCTTGAACCGTTGAAGACAAGACTAGTTTCGCGATGTCCCCAAATTAAAAAGATATGTATTCTATTTGTTCCAATCTGTGCGGCATTGTTCTAATGACCGGGTCAGCTCAGAAATCGAGTCAAGGATGTGGAGTATTCAAACATACCGGCATGATTAATACCTGTGTTTGATGGAAGCTATTGTAATGGAACAGAAGCTATTACCATGATTCACCAATAAGCAAACATGAGGCTGTCTGGCCGGGGATTGGCCTATGCTGAATTGGATAGTGCTGTAGAAGTCGGTGACCAGTTAAAACTACACCAGAGACACGAATTGTAACTGTACACTTGCGCTGGGAATCGTTCCAGGTTCTCATGTACGACAAGGCTTCGCTCTCACATGACCGTAACTCCAACATTAGCAGTGTAGTCTATGGTCATGGCTGGATTTATGGATACCTTTAGTAGTTTCGCACAGGAGAGCAATTTGCTGTTGTATATGACGGTGATAGAAAATATGCATCGAGTGCTAACGTAACATAACATGTACAAGTCTCGTCCACTACTATACCTTAATTATAATTAATTTTGATAACAGAAATGTATACAAATCCCATTAACTATTATTAATTAATCATAAATTTTCAAATGATAAGGACAATTCCAGCAGAAAATACTAATCGCTGTTGCAAGAAAATGGGAAATTTCTTGTTTTACCATTTTTCATATTGGTACAGTATGGACTGTTTGGATAGTTGACTTCATAACACTATGTTTGGCTGATGTAGACTGTACACATTTATTTAAATCTCATATCTCGGCACAATACTAAAGAGAGCAACATTAAGGCTTACACGTTCATTTAAGGCATACCATTTATCATATTGATTCACTAATTAAAGTTTTATTACCGCAGGTATATCTGCTGTTGCATTGGCCAAGTAATGTTCTTTTATGCTACAGACATGTTCACATACACATTGAAATACTAGTGTTAATACATCCATATGCATTTCCAATTCACAGGCGTAGCTAGTGTTCTATGATAGGAATGTATCCTTTCTGTCCTCTGAACACCTGCAAACAAACATTTCTGCTATTTGATGAAACTGCACATGTAAAAAAAGCTATAAAGCCATCACCATGATCATCACATAAGAAGGGTATCCAACACATTTCCGATGTCCATTAATGAATTTAAGTATCAATATACGTCATATCTATATTTGTTCGTTTGTCAGTTTTTTGTGTGTGAATTCATGGCACACAACCTGTCTCAGTTATCAACAGTATTCCGCTGCTATATAGCAGACATAATTGAGGGAGGAAGCTTCCCATACAGTATCCATACAACAATCTCACATGTTTGTTCATACACGTACATGTACGTGTTCAATTAGCGATGAACCCCCACGATCTTTCCATTCACATGTTGCACCATCACTCTTCACCATATCCACAATGCTTGGCCATAGCCATGTCCTTTGTATATACAAACTCCACACCAGTATCACGTTCTGGAGGAACATACTCTGAAGCATGATTTCCTAACACCCACATCCTCCGGTGAGTGTGTCAAGGAATTCCACCCAATATCCGAGCACGTCTTACTGTGGCACATCACTGGATGACACATCTGGTTTCTCCTTGTCGTGGTTCAGGATCGTCCCCAGCACCTGCCTTCTGAGTGTTGGTTCTACTCTGAGCCACCAGCAGGTCAGTCCTGATGCTTGGCCTCCTGACATTGGGAGCCACAGCCCCACACGCGTCACTCATCTTCCTCCGGATGGACATCATCCTTCCGGCTGTGGGAGACCCGCCCTGACCCACGTACGTCGGGTGAACCTTCCGATGCAACGAAGGACTCATTTCACTCGGCAGTTTCGCCGTCTGGAAGAGCCTTGCGAAGACGTCTTCAATGTTGACGTTCTTCTTGGCGGAGGTTTCTAGATAGTCACTGGAATCCTGTCCTTCCAGGAGTTTAGCAACTTCCCTGGAGTCGATCACTCTGTCCTTCTCCTTGTCACATTTGTTGCCCACGACCATCATGGGGATGTTGAGTAGCTTGCGTCTGGTGCTGCATTGCTTCTTGCATTCTAGGATCTGTTCCTTCAGACGGCAGACCTCCTCGAAGGATTCCCTGTTGTCTATGCTGTAGACCAGGATGAACAGATCACCTGGAACAGAACATATTGCTTTACCTTAATGAAGAGCAATTAACATGGTTATGCAAAAAAACACCATTATAGATAGAATACGTCGTTCATAAAATCTGAAAGAAATCAACGTGTAGACAATTGGCATACTGGCATACTAATACTAATGACTCCTTTACACTACGTCAACTTCAGCCCATAAGACATGCTCAAAGTGCCACATTAGTATCCAAGGTCAATTGATCAGTTATGCACTAAGTGTTCCTTCTCAACACCCCGCGGAGTATATAACCCAAGCTGCCGTTTCAGTGCTACAATGTTATCATTCACATGCCCATGTCATCCTACCGGGTACCCATTTTCTGCTTGGCGAACAAAGACATTTTCGAAATAATAAACTTTCAGCCTGCGTCTCAGTGTGCATACCATGCCATCATTTCCTAATTTTGTAAATAAACTTCATTACGGATATTATTATAATTAACAAAACTGTACAACATAGGTTGACGACAAACATGGACTATCAAGATACTAAAATATCGTGTAACTTGTAAGGGGGAGTAAGATGACGTACAGGGCCCCGTTGCTCAGAACTATTGTAGCTACAACTAGTGTAAGGTCAACGCTTTATATTGTGGCTGGAGCCCAGTTACAACTATTGTAGCGCTAAAACTGTTCTGAGCAACGGGCCCCAGAGTAATATTAAGAAGTACATTTACAATTATTTGACATTCCCACTGACTACACCGTTTTAATACTAAATGTTGCACAAAATTAATGGAAAATATCCTTTAACAGTAAATCTGAACTTTCCCCGGAAGGTAGCACTCTAAACATCCTTCTGCATGTGCAATTTTGAGCATTATGTTCTCATTTTCTCCATGCCATTTCACTTAATAACATCACCTTTATTCATACATCGCCACTACATGCCACGAACAATTTCACATTATTATCATTAGTACGAGATGTAGTTCAAATCTCATTATGTCAGCATGTACAGCCTTGGTTTACACAGACTTCGCGATGGTGACGAGTTATTGACTATATTACCAGCGGGAAAAGTGGCACTGGTTCCTGTTATGAACCTACCGCTCGACACAAGAACAGTTAATATAAGTAATTATGCGACCGGTCAAAAGTGGCCACACACTGGGGGTATATACCAGTTGCGGTGTCACTGAACACACAGCTGACGTTCCGAGCAGTCATGATGATTACTGCTGCCTTAGACTTGTCAATAGTCGAGTTCATACAGAGGTTATGCCAATACAACCTTTACTTCCGCTTCCAGTAAAGCAGCGGAATAGTGAGATTATTTGTATTGGGCGGATCACTCGGTGATAGGCATCAGGAAATCATAGCAAATCCAGAAAGTATTAAGGATTTTATCGGACTACGAAATAGGCGGCTATAAATCTAAGATAAAATGAACGTATTTATAACCCTGCAAACGTGAATTATTTCATTCAGTATAGTTAAGAATAAGTATGTTAAACTGTCACTCTTCTTTTCTCAAAATGTCATGCTTCTTTTTTAAAAACAGCTGTTTAATAGATCCGCTTTCAAGATTATTTCACTTATTTCACGGCTGATCAGTTTTAGGGCAGAAGAAAATTCCAAAACATCCGTAGCGCCGAATGTTCAGTTTTGTTGCAATAAACCTACGAGCACCGTGATGCCGTTCCCCCGGGGGTAGTTCAAGATACCTCTAGCCTTCCCTGCGGACCAGAAGCTACTTTTTAGATGAGTATGGTCAGAGGGTAAGGCTAAAGGAATCTCGAACTAGCCCCCTGGCTGAAATTTGAATAATGGTCGTCCTAAGTGTTTAATAAATTCACTAATAAGGTTAAATGCACACAAAATCACATTTGATTAATATAGCATTTACACCCTTACACATACAAGAGCTGATTTGTTTAAACGAGCACTGAAATAATCGATTCATTCGTCGTATTACATTTCTTATCGATCGTTTGTAATGCCGGGCATAGCCGTGAGTTACGGCAGTGAAAATATAAAGAGAAGGCTTAACTACCAGGAAGCACATCAGACCAACATGCAGTGCCAAGCTGAAGGTGTACTTTCCCAGTCAAACTATGTAATTTCTACAACCCGGTGTCAACAGTCCATATAATCCAAACATGTGCGGTACCATAATTATGTGCGAAACTCAATGTGCGAGGAGAAATTGGATCTGTTGTGTTATTTTCTTAGCATTCCTCAATGATATTAAATATGCACCTAGAATAAAATGTTGCTACTGACGGCGAACAGGACGTCAAAAGTCGATGAAAACGTTTTTTTGGGGGGCGATAATAAACTAATTTTCCACATGCGACCTGAATGAAACTTTGATAACAAATTATAGCATTGCAGGATGTGCTTGTGGATACACAGATACTGCAGTATGCGCAATTCGAATATCTGCTTTCCTAAACCGCCCTGTCCTCTAACTCCCGGCCACGTAACATCTGTCAGATAAGTACAGGAGTCATAAAGACCAATGTCTCGAGGATGAAACCACCCATCTAAATGTTTGGAATCATTCGATCATCCTCTGGCCACGTGCGACCTCTGGTCGTGATCGACTCACGTGTACTACTACGCCAGTGGGTCGTGGGCTGTGTTCGTACATAGTACTCTCAACACGCTATCCACGTTCACTTTCATCAACACATCCCCGACACTTTGCTCTGGTAACCTCATTGGACTGACTCGATCATGTCCTACTTACCCACACATGAAGACCACAAGTAAGGGGACACCCGATAGTTGATATTCTGACGTGAAGACGTCTCGGGAAGGGCAATGCAGCCACATTTCAGAGGGTTTATCACCTAAATCAAGTTTCCGAACCTTATACAAGGAAGTAAACATGCTTAGATGGTATTACACTCTCATAAACTGAAAGTAAAAGACGATTAATGTAATAGGTCTTCAGCAGCCAGTGATGGTTTTCAGCAGTAGAATCTTACGTAAAGGAAATCAAGCGGCTACGCTACAAACAGATTAGTAGACGTTTGTTCACAGTACAGGTGAAACTAGGTATTTTAAATAACTGTAACATATATCAAAGTTAACTTGGCGATAGATCATACTTAAACATTTAAATAATGTATTTAAATGGCAAATCAACACTGGAATGAAATTGATGTAAGGTGTGTGTTGTAGTGATATTCTTCAGCTTTAATATCAGTTCCTGAGACATTGCTGTTTGTTCACTTAGGAATTAAATATTAATGAGAAAAGCATCTCTCTCTTTCCCTCCCCCTCTCTCTATCTCCATTCCTCTTTCTTTCCCCTCTCTCTCTCTCTCTCTCTCTCTCTCTCTCTCTCTCTCTCTCTCTCTCTCTCTCCCTCCCTCTCTCCCTCTTACATCTGTCATCTCGGTACCATCATATTGTCTAACTTTGTTAATTAAACTGACCTGCATTGGTGTAGAGACACAATATACACAGCTATTAATACTCACACAGAGAGACTTCTAGTCTACACTACATTAACGTACAGTAGAGTAGTCCCGAGTCTGATTCCTGTAACGTGATAGCCTAGCTGATGACCCAATACACTGATCCAACGTGATGGCTTCATCAGTGTCATAATAGACGTATGTTTAGTGTCCCTTACTTCTGCGATCACACTCATCCACTCTATTCAGTTTACGTAATTAGGATAGACGTACACATTTAGAATCCATCATACCCTGCCTCATCATATACAGCTCCATTAACTGAGCATCAAAGAAGAACATTAATGCAAACGCCATATATTATAACACTGTTGAGAAAATAAAATGACACTAAGTCGTTAATTTCAATCTTAAAACGTGCGTTGACGGTGTACATTGATTTTAACTGTGGTGCTAGTGAACTCTTGTCAAATGTCACAATGTAGAAGAAATCTTATATTAATGTGTGATTTTGTTTCCCACATGCCACTAATGCCTGGTAAGTATAGATTATATAGTGATGATACCTTACACGCTGTACATCCTACATTACTCGCGGTATATATTCATAAAGGAAGTGACAGTGAATGATAATTATATCCCTGGATAGCTAATCAATAAACCATCCAACTTTTATTAAACTTTTATGTCCAGTACGTCAATACCCTAACAATGGGAATAACATATAGAGTACTTTAGCACTGTACTATAGTAGATCTGACTTGTTTACCAAACTCACAAGCAGGAAACAGCACTCGTTCTCCGACTTACATGTCACCGTACGATCTTGTAATATCCTATCTACCGATAACCATCACTTTCAGTATCGACCCACGATCGTACATGATAGAGCACACTTGTCATGGTAAGAACACGGAACAAACACCTTGGAATCAGCATCTGACCTAAATCTAGCTCGGAGACAATATTCTTACGGATCCTAGCAGTAATATTTATACGTCCGTGATCTGGTGAGGTATGCACGCGGAGAACCACCACCCGGGGTCTCCTGTATAAAGCGACATAACGCCAAGGCGACCTTACCTCCAGCGTTAACCATAGACTACACCATTGGTATGGTTTGAGTTACGGTTGCCGTAGAGCTACATCGCTTAGCACAGGAGATCCCAGACATCTAACGGGAGCTGACCATGATCCTGCAGTCAATACAGCCCGTCCTGGGTGTTATTTGTACGGATGTTACACGGTGAGACGGAAGACAAGGGAACCCTGAGAGCACTTAGCAATGTCAGTGTCCAGGAAGACTTCATTTCCCAGTGTCAGGGCTGTAGTAGGACGAGGACACATTTATATAGTATAGAATAGATAATTAGAAATATGAGAGTTTAATAGCAATGCGTATCTTGGAAATATGATGGCTTCTTCACTCAATCTAATAGTAATTGAGGTTTACAGCAACATCTTGAACATTCTGTTTCAACGTAGCGCCATCGCCATGCGTACGACATGGAATAGACGCGTTATTAATATGCATTATTATTATTATTATTATTATTATATTATTATTATTGTTATTATTATTATTATTATTATTATTTATCAGTATGATGAAAAATTAGGAATAATACACAAATACATTTAGTATGCCCATTGATTTTTTACTTAATATTTCTTCTGATTTTCAAAGATGCCATTTGTTTTGGCCTGATATTCAACAATCAACGACGACATCGAACAAACTGACAATTTCGCCATTACGATAACTCAAGACAAATCAAACCGAATTACGTGTAATAATAAATACTGTAATATAAGGTTATCACTGTAATTCTAGAAAATGAATAGTATCAACATTGTGAGATACTGTACAAACATATAGTAGGACAAATGTTGTCAGACATATCCATTATGAGACTATAGCGCTCTCGTAAGTGGACGATCCCCATGTTGTAGAGATGGCTACGAGTACCTATGCTCGTAATATATATGAGAGCTTAGAGAAACGATACCCAGTGCAGAATACGATGGTATCGCTACGGGAGTTATAACTTCCTATACCATTGCATGTATATGGTCTTATGTAGCGTAGCACTACGATGGTTGTGTGGAACAGACCCCTCAGACGATAGTCTATAAACGTCAACAATCATCCTTGCTTCAACTTTATAAATGTTATCCTAGACAGTGTCCACAGGGCAGCTGTTAAGACCACGTGGTGTGGGCAGCTATCTAGGTGACACAGTGACATTGGAACATCTGTTATTCTGAACCGTCGGGCGCATCTGTCTTGGAATAGTCGCTATCATCACGCGATGTACAATTTCCGCCAGTTTGTCAATGTCTCCAGAGGTCGTAGCATTCAGACAAGCGAGAGGTAATGCCAATACGAATAACCACAGGTGAAATGTATATTTGACTTTTCCTGCGACCGATGAAGAAATAACATTGGCGGACCTTGTGGCGAAATGCCTGGGCTGTACGCACCTGTAGGACATGGTCGGTATTGAGCACGTGGGTTTGACATTATTTATGGCACGGTTAGGCAAAACGGACAGTTGTCTGAAGGGTATAGGCCTCTCCCCATCTCCTACAACCAGGATTGTTCTAATGACCTACCGATGTCTGCCTGACTCCCGGTGGAACAATTTTGTTTACAAGGCCACGGAGAAATTCAATGCTATTCTTACTAATGTTTGTCTTAATGTTTATACACGTAACATTTTCCATAGTTCAACATACGTTACGTTCAAAATTGATAGCAGTTCTCAGTTGTTTTTCGTATCATTCTGACATACCGATGCCATTAAGGTATCGTAGCGTTCATTTCCAACAGACAATGTGTCAAAAACCATCATTGATGTTCATCGATCATTCTACAGCCCAACATGACATTAATTATTGAGATTGGTTTGTCTTTCGACGAAACATTCTACATTTGAAATATTACATAAAGATTTATGATGGTATTAATACAGTTTTTCTTTGTCGTATTTTTCAAATCATGTTCATTGAGTATTGTAACTTAAATGCCGGAGCATTTGATCACGTGCTTCGCCAATAGTGACGAACAATTTTACTGACCAGAACAGAACAGGAGTTTATTCTCATGAAAACTCACATGTGATATAATGAAAAAACAATGAAACAAATAATATTGTACGTACGTATACGTCTTCGTTGCAACTAGAACGCGTATAACTAGTATTATTAGCAGTGAACAGTCATCATTTTAATTAAATACCACAATACGCCTAGGGACATCATTTGCATCTAAGACGCTGTGCTGAATATAGAGTTTGGCTCAAAATTCAAAATACCGAAAATACTTTTTGTTATCGTGTTTACGATTCCAAAACAACAAGCAGGAAAACAGTAAAGTTAAATACGGTGTTAAGGTTCTCATACCAATGGCACTGTACGTGATGTCATCAATAAGATTGATGCCAATCTACTTTGGTACCAACACTGACAATAGCAGGTCAAGATTAAAACGTGTCAGTTAAAACTGTGTCTCATGACACACTTCATCAGACTACAATTTATTACCTCTCTGATAAATTGAATAAGGGAATTATAATTTGTCTGTGGAGTGGCACGTGTTTCACGCTGGCTTTGAGTTTTTGTTTTTAAGTGCCACATATACAACGCTAACTGTTCATTAATTTAGCATTGATCTATCTGTATGATCAGAGATAGTCTTTATTTAATAAATGCATAAACAACCGAGGTTGTATGAAGATCTAGCATTAAGGACTATACAACGACGTCAGGTAACATACCTGAGGCAGTGAGAGATGCTAACAGTGTTACATAAATATATCTATAAATCACTATATGGATCCGACACGACTGGACACTCCTATATAGGTATAGCATAGATAGTAAACGTTATAGGGTCCTATCAATGCCTTTAGAAGACACGAATATAGAACCTCCGAGAACAGTAACGCGAAGCCCCTTCTTTTCTTCTTCTTCTTCTTTGATGTTTTTTCGGTCGCCTTCCGACTGCGTCGATTTGGGAAGCCCTAGAGAACATCCACCTTTATAACTGACACAGTGTCGTACGCAAAACAATCAATTAACAACCACACAATCAGCTTGTATCAGGAGGAGGCGATGTGTTGGTGATGTATTCCGTGTCTGTCGAACGACGCTCCACTCATGAACGTTTCTACCAATGTATTCTTAATATGACTTGTTCGTTTAGGTGAACTTCTGATCTAAATAGAGGCATTCAGTTTTGATCATCATGCATGGGTGTACGTACGACTCCCGCTGACGCGAAACAATAACTCAGACACCTCCTTTCCCACGTTCAGCTTCAAACGCGAGAATTACTGCATATTACTTCACATAATTTGGTTGATCACGTGATAGTTGACAAGCTTGCCAATGTTGAAGTGTAAATTGGAACGTGCACGTGAATAATAGTATTGAAGCAAACGACGTAATACCGGTACGCAGGAATTATCGCGTTTAAAGTTGAACGAGGGAAGACTATAAATTATAATAAAAACGTCGCTAGTGCATATTGTCCAGAGTTCGAATCCTCCTTTGGAACTCGGCACCAATGCTTGCGGCACCGTCCGTACTATCAGTTATTACCTTTGGTTCGTCAACATGGCCCGGTGCTCGCAGAAGACGACTGTAAAAATTCGATATATTATTTGTATTGTTATATTTACTATTTTACGTATTGTATTATCATGCTATTAACTCAAGTAATATTATTTAATATAAAAAAAGTATAATAAATTCGATCTACTATCCAGTGGCAAGCGCCTGTGTGAAAAACTCAGCGCCACGGGTTGTGCATGTTTCATCCTGCATTTCACTGACAAGCAAGGCAAAGAAAACATCTTCAAGACACCGCATATGTTACAAACCCGCAAATAGATTTTCTCTAATAACGCTGGATCACAAGATACACGTAACATGTTTCTGTATAAATAACGAACAACACTTTTACCACTACACAAAATAATTAATATACATTCGCTCTAGCATTCAACAATGCTGGCCACTTCTAATAACCCAGCCTGTATAACTCTAATTAAAATAATTAATCTAAAAATCAATATCAAATCACAATCACCAACAGTAATGTCAACGTGATTGACAAATTATAATGTCATATTTTATCATTTAAGCTCCACGATAACCCCTATTTCCCTTGTTTTGTGCGTAAGTAACACGTTACCATCAAGCAGGATTTCTGACGCAAATCACGTCACTCAAGTTGACGTTTAGTGCTTAACTAGACATAGTACACGTATAACACTCTTGTACATATTCACTTGAACATATTTTGTGCCAATACAACTATTGATTCAATATTCTATGTTGGCACCAGGTAGCTGATGTTGCGAAATTCTTACCTTCTCTGGCCAGTGCTAATGTAATTACCCTATCTGTTAATAGGACTGGTAAGTGACTTATTAAATCACAGTAATTGAATAACTATGTACTTAAGCTTGCTTTACTTCGACTTGTGAGTCCATGAAGAAATACCTAAGTAAATGTCATTTTCTGATTAAATTAAACGTGTATACTTCAATATCCATTAGTTACCACATTATATGGGTGTTTATAAAAATGCAATAACGTGTGCTAAAAAGAACTACGACAGGGGCAATTATTGTGAAATGATTGTGAAACATTCCAAATATCATCTCTCCCAAAGCGAAACCTTATGATAATTAGCCTACAGTATTCCGTATCTGAACATGCGAGGATCTGTAACGTGTTAGTAAAACGATGCATCGCTGTTCTCAGTAATAACAGTAGTTGTAAATATCGTGGCTTTCGTACCAACATGACATATACCAGTTTAAAAAGCATACTTTAAGTTGTTTGATACAAATATTCTGAATACCTTGACGTAAACAGACGTCAGAGCCATTGACTCCTCTGTATAAGAGCGCTCGTATTTCTATGTCAATAGATGCTAGTTACAGAATACTTCTCATGTCATGAAAATAAATTACTTCGCATCGTTCAACAGCTTGTTTTTGGTATAGAAGTACGTATGCATAGACAAGTACTTATATACTGACGCTTATATTTTCATCCATATGCAAATAGGAACTTGACGCTGTGCTGTCAGCCGGGGTATAATTTCTCGAAGCTCTCTTAGCGGCTAAGAGAGCTTCGAGAAACTATACCCTGGACATAATCCGGCAGTGTATACAAGGTTTCATAGTACGTCACTAACTAACAGAAGTCGTACAATATAGTTGGAAAGCTATACACTGTAATCAGACTTTGTAAATACTGACACATCTGTCTCTTCCTGTCTCTGCCTCTCTCTCTCTCTCTCTCTCTCTCTCTCTCTCTCTCTCTCTCTCTCTCTCTCTCTCTCGCTCCTATTATCATGCGAATAATAAGAACCAATACTGTCAGCTACCATTATCATACATAGCAATATTCACTACTAATATTATAGTTAATGCAGCATAGCTCTCTATATGTACTTGTACCACAAACCTCTCCATAATAGCTCCTTCATGAATCCTTTGTTCACATTCTCCTGACAAACGTATGTAACTCCTGGACTATGTACGATGGTGCTATTATCTATTATATCAGTGTATGCAGTTAAAAAGGAACATCGTTACAACTATATCTCTCATAGGGATGCTACCCTTCCCTGTAGTGAGAGATGGTTGTAACTATGCTTATTTCTACCACGTGTAAGCCGAGATAGAGTGCGATCTATTCCTCGGACCCGGACCCGGACTTGCTGTCTATTCACCGAACCCAGATCCCCGCAATCTGATTGGTTCACGTGACCCAAAATATGAATAAGATATTTTGTGTAACCCTAACCCTAACCCTCATCACGTGAACAAATTATATTTCCGGGAATTGGTGTCCAGGTCCGGGGAATAGACGAGATAGTTCTCGTGGCACTAATAGGCAAGATGCAATCCAACTGGATAATGAAGCGCATTCATTCGACATTTTTTGCGAAATAAATTACCATGAATAAATAGGCCACATATGCGTTAGGTTACGTATTGTATGGGAAGTAAAATAATGTTATAGTGTTGTTGGACATTCTTTTGAAGAGTGCATGCGTAATAAGTTGTACATATTGACATGCCATTCAGCTGCTTTAGATTAATAACAGTTACTGTATTCCAGGTACTGATTAGTTATAGTCTCCAGCTGTAGATTATTTACATACTTCATCGGTATGGATCAGACAGGTGATTTATAGGGATATGCTCGTACACAGCAATACATGCAGGTAACTGTATTCAGTGATATAGGACTTTACTGAGAACTGGCATCGTTTGAACATTTTACAGATGAATGAATGAATTAGTCATTTACGTGGCAGCGGGAATATTTTCCTCATACGCGATAGCAAATATACATTAATTAAATAAAAAGCATAATTACATATATACGTTGGTTAAATACAAAGCATAGTTACAAATATACGTTAGTTAGCATAATTACATATATATGAGAAGAATACACATATATATCTCAATACAAGTTTAGCATAAGGATATTATAATAACGAATCAATGAGTACCCCAATCAAGCTACATATATATCCGCATTATGTAGTCAGTAGGTAGTATAGACGTACATTATTATGTAGATTAATCTAAACTAGTGTGTTTATTTGTTCTGAAAGGCTAGATAATATAATAAAGTATTTATGACTTTTCGTCTATAGAATAATACCACAATCAGAAGGAAATGTGATAGTACGGCACTGGCAACTGCACCATACCACCTCTTCAGGAATCAGGAAGTAACGCTAAATTGCTAACATACTTGTGCTTGCTCATAGAGTTGCATACTTGTACTATTAAGGAATTCTTTGAAGACACTAATTGGTGTAGTTATCTGACGTCTCGTATTGTCGCTATTAATTGCGAGTTTCACTGACACACCTGAATACAACAAAACACAGGCTGAGATAATGGCATCATATACATCTTGTCTGTGGACGGATGCCTACCTTCCTTTGTATCCAGGGATGACAGACCACTCATGATGCTGAATCTATACTGTAATAGTCCTTGATATCTGAACCTTTAAGGTGGTGATATCAACAGCTAGCATCTACTAAGCCGATATATTGTGAGAAAGAAAGAGAGAGACAGAGAGAGAGAGAGATAGGGGAGAAGGGAGAGAGAGAGAAATAGAGAGAGAGGGAGAGAGAGAGAGAGAGAGAGAGAGACTTTTAGTACATTTGCCAATATATTGATCTTGCACAATGCCCCACAATCACCTACCTTGACCAACATTACTCTATAATAGTATTTCTAGTCTATACTGCTCAACATCAAATGATCTTCTCTTATTACCTTACTATTAATCTTAATCTATTTTTCGTCTTGGACTTTCAAGAGATTTCTTGTAAGAACCATTATATGTACATTATATGTAATGAGTAGCAACTATACCAGTAGACATACAGTATTATTAATTACTATATAAATATAACCAATCCTTCATACCATCTGTCGATCTGAAGGAAATATTTCTGGATACTTTTGTTTCTAGTAGAAATGTGTAAATACATATACCAGGTATTAGTGTAATGAATACTTTACACGTATTTTATTACATTATATAATAGGAAATAACATCATTGTATTAACTCCAGCGTAGACACAAGTTACAAGACATCTTTTCCATCAGTTAATATGCACAGTAGGAAAATCTACAATGAGATCGTTAGATAACCGAGTACTCGATACATCATTAGGATGCTTTGTGGGACATCCATTAGGTTTATACATTAAAGTAAGCTCCGCGCCGCCATACAGGTGCCTTGAAAGGCTGATTATCTCAGGAACGAATTAATGAGTAACGGGGAGTCATCGGGTGTACAAAACGTTGATGTAATAGCATGTCAACGAACTTCAGCCTTTAAAATGATTATTTCCACTACACGAACGCACTACAAGAGTAACACTTTCAGTGATTTGTATGAAGAACCAGCACGTCTGTATTTCTATATTTATCAAGAGTTGATTTTCTTTTACTGACATTGAGGTTGAATTGGAATCAACAGGTACATAAAAGTTACTGCCTTGTTCGTGCTGTTATAGGATACATATAAACGACTGGACTGAAACACATGTACATGGTTATTTATGAACAAAACTTTGAGTTATCATGAACTCGTACTTAGAAAAGTTTCGTAATCTCTGAGCCAGGCCCCGATTTCTCGAAACAAACTCGAAAAAATCTTAGCTGAGTTTCAGTTTTACTGAAGTTACCGCGCTGGGAGAAATATCAGCTGAGAACAATCTCAAACCCAAGTTTGTTTCGAGGGTATCGGGACCTGCACTTCAACCGTTGAGCGTCAATTACATCCCACGTATTTACTTACCTGTTATTAAAGACAGTCGTCTCATGGCTGGAAATGGATGATTTCCGGAAGTATCCAGAATGTCTAGACGGTAAGGGTTACCCTTAATCCGGTATATCTTCCTATGAAAGTCCTCTATTGTAGGCGTGTAGTTGTCGTCGAACTTACTGTACAGGAACCGTGACACGATGGATGTTTTCCCAACTTTTGAGGAGCCCAATATGACGAGTCTGTGGCAGTTTTCCGGAGGCGCATTGTTGCCCTGTTCTATGAGAGCCATCTTGGAATTGGAATCCGGAACTCTCCAACAGAAGCACCGATTCCGTCTGAGATCCGGGGAAACAGTAGTAGGGATGGTCTCAGTCTGTAAGTAATTCCGCCAAGGTCTGCTGGAAAGGAAACAATACTTAATAAAACAATTCAAAATTGTTTGAAACATTGTATAAGTACATGTACGCTATCATGCAAAGTAATATTTTAATGTGGAAATACTCAACTTAGCCAACACTAATGAAAAACCTAAAAGAAAAACACCCGCAAAAAAATATAAAGAAGAAGAAAAAAGTAAACAACAAACAAGAAAGAAATAAACAAAAGAAAATAATAACTAAGCATGAAATCAAACACAATATAAGAGTTAAAAGAACATATCTAAAAATAAATGAAACAGCGATTATTAGTGTATTTGTAGAAAGAAAATAAATTACCCCGAAATTAGGACATCATTGTGTCACATGAAAGAGGAGAACAATATAATTATTATACAAGAATAAAAATGTAATCTGAAGATTTGTAGCTAGAATGCTTAAAAACTTGCGTAAACAATGGTAATTTAATGAACTCTATTCAAAGATATGTCGAGAGATATACATGGTTGGACATGTACAGCATAAAGCCATGAATATCAACATGAATATTTCTCGTTATGGAATATGTATACATGCATGGTTATGTGATGCCATGCATATGCTAGTAACACAGAAACAAACTTGTTTAGCGAGGACAAACACAAACAAATATTTCTCACATGAAATGACAGCAAATAGGATCCATTGTAATGTTCTGTCTTTGCGCAATATTCCGCGGCTTATATACTGGTTGTTGGACAGATGCAGTGTTGCCGGATCAGACTACACAGTTCTCTCTGCTATCTGACCATGTGTGTTTATACATGAAGGTAAAACAGGTGGGGGTTGTCATTTGTAGAAGTCATGGACTGTAGATACACCCAAGGCGCAATATGAAAGGAACCCAACTGTGTCATGGCATTTCTCTATACATCATAGTATTAGACATCCCCATTCCTCTCCATGTGGTCGTTTAAATCCTGAACGTGTCAACGTAAAAGTACCATCCCCGTATTGTCTAATATCAAGGAACTGAACTCCACATGTTAGTATTGACATCAAGAAGTAATCGCTTGAACTACTGCACGGAACTTTCCAAAGTCACACTGGCTTCTTGTGGTCTGGACTCGTCGACTGCCAGACTTATAGTTAACAGACAGGTGAGCTGACAGAAGTCTTACTCCCAGACCAATGACTCCAGTCCAATGCGTCTTCACGTACTCCACTTCCGTACGACTCCAGTGGGTAGTCACCAACTCCCAGTCGCCTGTTGCATGCGATACACGATAGTGCAACAGTTGGACAGGTGGCTGCGTGTGTGCTGCTATAGTTGACAAAGGGGCTGGCAGATATTATTGATATTCCCCGGTTACGCGTGTTCCCAAATAAGACGGCTATACGTCTGATAGCATTGCCTTCTGGATCATTGGGAGAGCGAGGCCGCGATCTCAAATCAAAGCGGGGACTTTCCCGCCAGGAAAATAGGTCAATTATTTATGTGTCTTTACTGATGTTCCCTACTGGTTGACCCTCTTGGAGTGCCAAGACGTCTGTGGACTTTGCAAAGATGCACGTGTGTGGTATTCATGGTAATGAGGAACGCAGATGCTCAAGGACGTCGTTTGGTAACGTAATGGAACGTCGGATGTAATGATACTAAAGAACACTGACTTTTGACAGGCTTGGCCGTTGATCGGGTTACAGTTGTACGGTTTCTGAGAATGCCATTGGGGCCAATGGAAGAAAGCGAGCTACGAACCATCGTCTTTGAGACTCTCTCGATGGAAATACGTGCTATTATAACAAAGTAACTACGATAATTGCTCTCAAATGAAGTCTAACATTGTGTATGGCTTCAATGACTGCTTTGCATGTAATGACAATGCTAGACAGATTGCGATATCAGATGCAGGAAACGGCTTAAATAGATGTTCAGAAACAGATTATATTTAGAAATTGTGTTCGTGAGAGATGAATGATCTGCTTATAATGAGATAATAGCCTGCGAAATATATGTGTTACAGGAACCGCCACAAGGGAAGGCTGCAGAAAATGCATGGATATAATTGTCACCCTTTGTTCATTTCACTGGGTGTTTTTACGCCAGGAAGAAACTGAAATCCTGGGGAAAATGCATACCCTCAGGTGTGTTGTGCTTGGTGTCGGTGAACGCGGATAGTGCATTTAAAACATCTAGCTGCCGTATTAGAAGTATTCCGTGTAATCACACCTATTACACCCAATGACATTTAGATTTACCAAAGCGATTCAGTATACGGTACTATATGCATTCAGTATTCAGTATACAGTATGCACATTCTGTAGTATTGATAGTGATTGCAGCGAACTACATAATTTCGGCCAACCGTCACCACAGCAAGCAACAACTCTATTGTAATACAGTATACCTCGCATATACCGGCCTCAGATAAATCGGACATTCGCCTATAACGGGCTGAATCTGAAGTCCAAGGTCCCGTCTAACGCTAATTACGGCATGCGCATATAACGGACTTCGCATATAACGGACCAAAATAGCCGGTCCCAATGAGTACGTTATATGCGAGGTCTTCTGTATATTGATGACTTTGAAAGAAAACGATTTTTATTTCCTACACAGCCCCTCATTCGGATTAAATCATTACATTCGTGTAGTATTATTTAATCAACGAAATTTCCCGTTTTAATTTTACACGGTGAAATAACACTTTATTTTCAATTAATTAAATAATGGCAACCATAAGTCATGGTCTTGGTTGTGAAGGGAATTATAAAAGTAAAATAAAATCCCAATGGCTGCTTCATCTAGTGACAATAAAATCATGGTTATGGAGACGTATGCACACATACAATGCATCCACAGTGTACCTATATGCATCTATTTGCACCCATATGGCCTTCCTGTCGTTTATTCATTATGCTGTTGTTTTGTTCCTGCTAGTAAGTACGTTCATATATATACTCAGAACACAACCATTTTATTGATTTAAAAAGTATGATCCATACACAACAACAATGCTTCATGATTTATATATACAACCAGAAGTGATTGACATTTAAGATATAAACATCAACCTTTTGATACAAATTTCAAACGAATCCAGTAATGTTTTATATCCAGGATAATCAGCAATTAGCTCTTTATTGAACCGATACACCAGGAAATCCAATCCATTTGAAATGATCGCCATACTTCTGAATGTTGTTTGTTTGCTTTAATTCTTATTTACAGTGCAATACTTCGCTTAATGTCGAAGGTTTAGAAATTCGTGAGCCCTACAGACAACTTTTCAACGTAACACGAGGCGAACAAATTACGTGAATAAGTCAACTTTGTGTTTAACTATTGACTGTGACAATAAATAAGTAAATTAATTCAAATACGACAATGACCACATTATTTAGTTACAAATATTCCTCCGCCAAACATTTTTTATTTAAATATTTAAAAAAAAATTAGAAATATTAATTTCAGAAAAGGTTCCGGGATCCACGAACAGCCAACTTAATGGCTATCTGAACATGTCAAAACATGAAACGTAATGATTAATGGTGCAGTAATATGCTATTTTTAATTGCTTGAATTCCATTAAACCAAATGGCATTCTATTCTGCATACTAGTATTCTATTTCTCGTATTAATTATACGTTCCCAACCCCTGTCACCGACAGTGTCAAGACGGTAATTATATTTTACAATCGTCTTCACAGCATCCCACTGCTCTAGAAAATTAACGAGATCTTCACTCAGGAAGTAATAAAAAACAGGTAACATATTCTCAGATGGATTTGCTTAATTCCAGTTCGCTCAGGAATAGATAGGACATGTCTGGCTTGTATCCACGCTAAGCGGGGACCGTCGTATTTACGTATATACCAGCGCAGAATACGCCGAATAGATCGATGGCTACAGTTCTAATACAGCATTCCAATGTTAAGTACTTTTTTCCGCATTGCAATACTTTACACTCAAATACAGCGATGTCGTATACGATGTCGTATACGCTTACGAGAAGTACTTGCGGTTCAGAGAGCAACCCGGGGTGCGTTCAATGACACAATCGCTTGCAAGCAGCTTACAAAACTAGTCACAGTCTCAAGAGTCGTATGAACCGTACATGGTACAGGAAACCAGTTTAACTAAGCGGCTTACTCAACCTTGTTTCGATTGAACGCACCCCAGTCGAATTATGACCAGTCAAGTATAAAGCTGTGTCCGTTCCGATCACTTCAATGAGAACGGTACTTTGCAATCCATTCCCAGAATCTAATCCAAGAATGATGTTGTTCACGGTCCGCTGAACAGGGTCACGTTTCCAAATGTCTTCCAATTACTAGAATCAATGTTAGTAGAATGCCAGACACAGTTAAATGTTGGCGTCGTAATCGTACAATTATGGTTCAACCGACATCGGACTACGGAAATGTTTTATGCAATACTTGGTTGTGTGTGTTGTGTATTCGTATTCTGATCGTTGTTAGCGTAATTATATCGTGATATCGGTAGTACACATTTCTATCATTCAATGGGAAATATTTGTCGACTATAGTGAATTGTATAACTGCGCCTCGACATACTAGTATAACATTTTTTTGATGCAATTTAGGAAGTGCAAATAGTTAGTTTAATTTTTACTTCTTGGTTTCATGATAACGTCGAACTGATATCCCCGTGATCAATTATTTGAATACTAGTATCAGCTGGCTTAGAGAGGGTTTCAAATAGCCAATAGATTCTAAGACCAATTATATGATGCCTTAACGTTGTAATAGATCGACTCAATCGTTACCTGTCGTGGTAGTATGATATTACAATGCATATTATAGTCATGCTTTTACACTAAGAGACCTATGATTGTATGTATGTCAATTGAATGTACTTTGCAGTTATAGCTAAGAACTAGTCCAAAACAACCATAAATATATGTGATATTATGCCTTTAAAACCTATTGAATATAACTGCTCTCTTTTATAACGCACTGTTCCTCCACCACAGGGCTGTTCAACTTGAGAGCTAGCGATATCCGCTTTAACCCGTTCTTCATCTCGTATGCCATCGTGGAGCCAAATAGAGTCAGGTAAATAGAGACCGTATACTTTCACTACGCTCTCTTTGCCGATAGCTAATACAATGCAAAGAGAGCGCTATGGTCTCTTAGCAGATAAGAGAGATCTGTGAAGGATAGCCTGAAACCTTAATTTAACTCATTTCTATTAAGGCAGGGATACTGGGTATTCTTTCCACAATGGTCTCTTATCTGCTAAATAAAAACCCATTGCGCTCTCCTTGCAGTGTATAATAACTAGCTACCGGCAAAGATGACGTTATGATCTCTTGGTAGACAAGAGAACACCTCATTGCAATTTAAGAAATAGGAATGATTTATTTGGTAATTTAATATAAATTACAGATGTGTATACATGTACTAGTATGTGTTGGTAATCCATTAGTTGCTTCTCTTTGTCCAGGTTGTATGTGCTTCAACACGCCAACAAGCTGACTCAAAACCCTACAGATGAAGCATCCACGAAGAAGCTGTACGAACACCTCAACACCGGATCCAACGGGCTGTGTACCGGAAAGACTGGAACATGTGTGGAGGTATAGGCCTACCTATACTAAATATAGACGTCAGCTAAGCAAAACCATTGCCTCTTTACGCCCGCCACTGATACAAGACCAGTCTCCAAGTCTGTGCTCTCGAGGAGTAATGATATCCTATTTAGTGTTTCATACATTCTTGTTAGTATAATTTGAAAAGGGATTGCCTGTCCATCAATTCAAGAGCAATGGTTAACAATAACCATACATTACGGACACATTGCAGAGCATGTCTTTCAGGGGCGTAGCTAGTATAGGCTTATGTTAATGTTGTTTCGTCAGTACTGTAAGTCAGTACGTTTTGTTTAACATTGTTGTGAATTCGTCTGCGGGTATCAGAATCTACGCGCCTGTCGTTCATCAAAGGACGGTTGTATGTATGTATGCTAAATTAGGACGTTCTCCACAGGTACTGGAGTATAATTCTAGCACCGTGATAGAAGCTTTGCAAGCAATTGCCAGCAGCGATAGCAAGAAAAAGATCTGGATGACCTTTCTATGCAGTCAGGCCGTGTACAGCTCAATCAACGAGGTAAGGACATCGGGAATCAAACTCTGAATGAGCATGTCCCGAAACATTTGCTTTCTGTTGTCGAAGGTATCAAACACACCAACTACAAACTGTCCTGCGTGTTCCTATCACTGCGCGATGTCTAATATATGTTTTAATATTTTCATTATTATGCTATTTTTACCACGTCCTAGAATCAAGTGATACAACTGAAATCCCCCATTGCGAATATGAAAGCAAAGAAGAACGCTATCGAGAGAATGGGGATGCAATCATCTCATGTAAGTTTGCCGCCAGATTCTGCAGAAGTTGGAAACAGTAGGCTATACGTAAATTTGTAGTCAGTTACACTAAATAGCATTGAGAAACAGTATAACTATATCTGTAGTCAATACTAGGATTGAGAAACAGTATACGTAAATCTGTAGTCAGTTACACTAAATAGCATTGAGAAACAGTATAACTATATCTGATATAGTTAGTTACACTAAATACTAGGATTGAGAAACAGTATACGTAAATCTGTAGTCAGTTACACTAAATAGGATTGAGAGATGATTATGGATTGATTATGATTTTAAGTGTGAAAAGTAATTATTCTCTAATCAGTTTGTGACTATTTTAACTGAAATCGGTTTATAATTAATGACGCAACACATAGAAACGGGTGGCCATCTTTGATTGTACCTCAAATGCGTAGGCTACTTTTGCAGAGACACATGTTTGTGCAACATCCCTATTTGCAAGAAGGTCATATGTGCATCATTAATTATCCAGAAACTAAAATGATTGGTAAACTTAATTTTTGTACCTCTGGCTCTCGGATTAATATACCCGGTATATGGTTTCCTAACTGAAATATAATCTTTATAGATTCGCGATGCTGTTGCTCTCATAACGCATATGGAGAAGATTGAACGAGAGGTAAGCGATTGAAGCTAAACTTTCAAATGCATATTATAATACATATTTATTGAAAATGCTTTATCAACGATAGTAGTTTACTAATTGACGTTTTGGAAGTCTTTGAACACAGTTAAAATCTCAACATGAGTTACAATTCTAGAAAATGCATGCCCCCCTTTGGAGATAACTCTAAACTACCTTTACGATTGTGTATTTTATACTTTAAGGTAAAAGCCGGAAAGTATTGGACTGAAGTTTCTGCTGCTATGGACCTGAAGCAAGAGAGATTGTAAGCTTGATAGTGTATTAGTAGGGAGGCAGAACCCATATTTTTACAATTTCGCTCAACCCGAGAGAGTAATAGCAGCCAGTATGTTAATATCATTCAATGTATGTGTGCCGTCATTTCCAGACACCTTACCTCCCCTATAACCCGTGTGTAAGTTTACCAGGGGTCGTTAAGTACAAAATTAACTCTAAAAACTTGTTTTTTTCTTATATATTTTGTTTGGGTAGAAAAAATAAGTTAAACCATATTATTTGTACCATCAGGTATCTCATAACCTAGTAAAACAGCATTCAAATTTCCTGTTGCCTTAAATTTCCTTTTAGTTTCACATTTATCGCAAACATGGTGAACAAATGCTTTCTTTTCAAATTTGAACATTACGAAATTTGACTACTATTTCTAAACATTAGTAGGAAATGACATTAAATGCATCTATAAAACATCCCCAATTACCCAGCTACATGATGCAACCAGTCACAGTGACATAAGGCATATGACCTTTTCACAAATTGACATTGACTTATCCCACCTTTTTTCTTGATTTTTTATTAAAAAAAATCATAAATGTATTTTTCTTCGCCTAATCCAAATAAAGTCACACCATTTATGTAATATATTATATTATAACATAAAGGGGCAGTATTTACTGATTTATCTCGAAGATTGTGAAAAAGATGCTTTCATTTTAATTTGGAATATTGTGAAATTGTACATCAATCACAGTGGCATAAGACATATGACCTTTTTAAAATTTGGCATTGACTTATCCCACCCCCCATTTTCTTGAAGATTAATTATTTTTTCAAAAATATTGTTTTCCTTACCTAAACGAAATTAACTTGCATCCTTTATATGTTAGAGTATAGTATAACATGAATGGACTGTATATAAGCTCACTGATCATAATTGTCTATTGATTTACTGATTTATCTCGAAAATATTGCCAAAAAAAC